>VDFB02034919.1:0-37336 GCA_007258455.2 Sequoia sempervirens
TATTATCCACCCACCTTGGAAACTAACATACTACAATTCTATCCTTTGGGTAGAACCACACATGGTAATGTACCTATAATTCAAAATCCCAAATTTTGACCCAAACATTTATCTTCTCTCATAAACCCTAATTTGATTCCCAACAACTAAAAATGGGTAGAAAGTGTTTAAAAGGGAAATCCTTCAAGAAAATTAAGAGGAACTAAGAATTTAGGAGAGGGGCATGCAAGCACAACTCAATACACACACTTCCTAGGACTCCATGACCATTGTAAACATACAAATTGGTGGAACTCCTAAAAAATGCTTTGTGTTCCCCTTGAAATTTTGCAAAATTTGGCTAATCTCATGTCTCTGGGCTTAGGTTTTCTCTTGTCATCATGCTTTAGGGTTTATGAGTTGCTAAAACCCTTTGCAAAAGACCTCAAGTTTGTGTCCTTTGCAAAAATTATGATTCGTCGCTAACCTCCTATCACCAGTTCTCGGTCATTCAAGTCGTGACCTATTCCTTTTAACTTGTTTTATAAATCGACCCCTGAGTCCTAGAAATCCTGTCGCTACCTGTCGTTTTATTAAAAACATTTCCTTTATACTATGCGGGTAACAAGTCATCAAAATATTTGTCGGGTCCAAGGTTTCATCCTTAGGTTTTATATCCTTTCCCATCGTTTACCTAGTAATAGCCCCTTTTTAAGAACAAACAATTGGCATGTGCAGATTTCCTATTTTATGAGGACCATTCGATCACCGCGAGCAAATCCTAGCCACTCCCCGAGCCCCTGTTCGATTTTATTTTGCATTAAAATAATCTCATGGGCCGATAGGTGAGTGCCACGTGTCCTCTATATTGGTTGGTTCGACATCTTTGAAAAGTTAGTGGGTGGTGAGATGGAACACATCAACGGTGGAGATGAAATGAAGCGGCTACATTTGGACCATTCCTCGCCTCCCCATCTGGATTCTTTTTTCTTTTAAATATTATCATGGGGCAACAAGAGGATGACGCGTGTCCCATTATTAGATGGACCCACCGGGTTGTGAAAGGAAGTAAACTCTCTGCTTGGAAGAGATCAACAGATGAGGGTGGATGACGTGGGTCAATCTTGACTAGTCCCTGCCATCTCATGGGGGACCCACCTCTGCCTCCCGTCTCTCAACGAGGAAGCGGGAAAATGCCACGCATAATTTTGTGAATGACAAGAGAAACATTAGAATAGGGGAAAATATTAATGAAATATTTCAGCACAGGGGTATGGATGATAAAGCCCGTGTTACTAAAAGGGTATTTAGGCATGTGTTTCACAAATGAGTGAGATGTTATAATCTGCATCGTTCGTTTGTTCAAGATTTATGCACACTATCAAAGGTTTGAGTTGTAAAGTGTAGACATATTTAAGACTCGAGATTAAAAATCTAAGCCCTTCCCCCTCTCCCCGTTGTTGAAAGTTGTGCACGGGTTAAGACTCACGGGGAAGCGGGGAAGCTGACGTGTGGACATTGCTTTAGTGCTGGAGAGATAGTGGAGCCTGTGTGTGACTAGGAAGCTCTGCCACATGATTTGTTCTGATTGGATAAATGCAACGGTTGCTTACAATCAACTTTTTCAAACCTGGTTGACTAAATTTGGATCGTTTGTCAATTCACTTCCATTGCATGATCAGCGGTCAATATTCAAAACTAATTTTGAGGACAAGTAAACTGTTCTAGTTTGCGTGAGCGAGCCATAATGGCGGAAAAGATGCAAAGCTACCAAATTGAAAGTTTTAAAGCTATTAAAACTTGTTTTAAAACATAATTGAGAATTATAAAAAACATTTTGTGCATTCAGGGAGCTCGTGTCACACTTTTCAAGCTTGTTCAATGCTGAAGTTAGGGTTTCATGCTTGCGCTAAACCAGTAAGTTGAATTGCTATTGAAATTGTTTAATACTTGCTCAATTGTGGTCTCCCAATCTTTCTATTATTAGGGTGTTCTAGTTTATGCATTTCTTTTAAGGTTTGACATTCATTTCGAGCAATTAGATGGTCTTGCCTTGCTATTCTTCATGTCAAACCATTGCTCGAGCTGTAGGTTTTATTTTATGAAACTAGAAATCCTATCTTACAAAAACCCTTGAGTCATGGCTCCTAAAGTGAAATCGTCTTCATTAAAAGGGGAAGCCTTTGGCTCCAAAGTTCCTGTCAAACCTTTAAGGACCTAACTGATTAGTTGCCACCCTCTACTAGTGAGAAACCAAAGGGCCAGTCATTGTTCCATGGTGTGCAAGTTGTAGAAGGCTTGGTTGACAACCATAGTGCTATTAGGGATGCCACATTGCCTTACATTGGATGATAATTGTTCAGCGGTTGGTTTGGAAATAGAAATTGTGGTGTTCTAGTTAGCAACCCCTGGAATCTTGATTTGGGAAAATTAATTGTGCCAAATGTCTGTATGGACATTGACTCGTTGAAAGCAGTGGCTAACAATTATGAACTAGTCACAAGGACTACAAGGGCCTTTGATGGGGTTGATATGGTTAAAGTCACCAGGGAGGAGATTGCTCATGTTTTCAAGCTCACTGAATGGAGTGAAGACATGGTTCAAATTGATGAGAAAGTTCTTAGAGCAGAGTATGAGAAGACTAAGCATTCATTCAAAGCCCACATATTGCCAAAGCACCTAGCAACCATTGAGGGCCGAAAGGTTACATTGGGTCCATTTGATAAAGAGCCCTACCCGATTAGTTATTTTGTGCCCTATTTCCAAAATTATTTCTATTCCATCTTCCAAATCATTGGGTATGACCTGGTCACAGGTATGCCCATGGCATGGATGTAAATGGAGGCACATATTCAATACCCTCATTACTCCACAACATATTATTATGGAGGTTTCCTTGTAGAAAAATATCATGAAGGCTTGGTAAGATTGAAGAAAGGAGAAGTGGGAGTAAAATTTAGCTGGTACTCATTGTTTACGCACATGTTTCTTTTCAAAGGTGCAACTTACTTTGGGAAGGATATGACACTTGAGATGGCAAAGGGTCACATGGAATTTCCTGTCCAATGCTAGACTACTGTCCTCGACAAGGATGAAAATTTGACTATATGGTCTTTGAGAATCTCTTTGCCTCCAATTTGAGGAGAACTCTAGTTGTGAACATGCTAAGGATTCCCAAGGCCTTGCATGATTTCTTGAGATCCAAGGACAAGAGACCTGAGTTGGGTGTTGATCACAATTGCAGAGACATTATCCCCTATCCCAGATATACTATTTTGAGAGTTTATGGTGCAACTGTCTTGCCCCACTCACTGCCTAAGTATGTGCCAAAAAGAATTGGATTCCTTGAAGTGATATGGTAGCTGGGAAGTGTGGAAAATAAACATTTGAAGGATCAAGGAAAGGGAACTTTTTTCCATTCCTATACATGCTTCTATGATTTTGTGATGATTAAAGGAGGTTGGGACAAAATAAATGACTTACTCAAGCCTTTCGGCATGAGGAGAGCAGAAGTGAGGGATCATCATGATCCTGAAGGTTTCATAGCCTAGCTAAAGATAAGGAACATGAGTTCCAAGTTTGTCCACATTTTCTAATATCTTGAGGATGTAGTAAGGAACATTTTTGATGTTTTAAAGCAGGAGGATAGAAAAGCAAAATGGATTGATTTTGACAAAATGCAAAGGAAAATAAGGGAAAAGGACCCTGAATTCACTACTCTCGTGGAAATTCCCAATATAATGCAAAGAATGGAACATATGTTCCAGAATTTTGAGACAGTGGTTGGTCACCTTGAAGGTGAGAGGATAATTCAAGATAAAGTGAAGGATCTTATGGAAGAGGAACGGGGTGGAGGAGAAATCCTTGCTATGGAGGAAAGGCCATCATACCAGCCTCCTAAGGAGCAAAAAATGAAGGTTTTCATAAGGAGAAAGAACAAAGCGAAGAAAGAAGATGCAACTGTTGCTTCCTCTCAACAAGAGGAGCAAAGAGCTCTCTCTATAGTGCCACAAATGCCACCATCGTCTCCCCCAAGGTCAACTGGACCTAAAATTGTTGATTTTGATTCCCCACCACAACATGTATCACCACCCAAAGAGCCACCAATGAAGAAACAAAAGGTCCAATCAACAAGTTTGGTGGATTATGATGCTGATGACTTCATTGAAGAAATTTGGGTATCATAAGAGGAAATGCAATAGGGAGTGCCTTCTGCACCAACACTAATTGTGCCACAATAGTTGGGTATGAGGTTGAGAAAATCTAACCTTACCATAGTGAATAATATTAATGATGTTAGAATTGAAGCATGCACAAGGTTCCTTGATGATGAATCCTTTGTGAAGTCTAATGCTTTCATGGAGTTTGCTTATAGAGCTAAGAAGGAAGAGTTTGTCAATAATGTTGCATTGAAAAGAAGCCTCCACCCAGAGCTACTTGATGCAACTATTCAAGCATAGGTTTTAAAGGAGATGAAGGCCAAATTCCAAGGGATGACTACAACTGAGGGCTGAGAGCTAGTAAGGAAGAGTGGTGTCTTGTTATTGCTAGAATGTGACCTAGTCTTTGCAATTGCCTTTGATAAAATAAAAAGATGTGATAGACCCTTGTACAATTCTGAGGAGGAGGCTACCATAGCACTGCAAGGATCTGCATTCAAGGAGTAGAGGGATACACTAGCCATATGGGCCTTAGCCCCAAGCACAAAGAAGCCTGACATTGCAGAGCCTGCTAAAAATTATAGGAGAGGTTTGATAATAAAGAAGGTGTTTGACACTTCAAGGATTGAGGCTACCACCATGTTAGTGAATGTAGCACAATTCATAAGAGCTACAGTGGAGTTAGTGACTGCAAAAAAGGAGCAATTCAGAAAGCAATACAATGATTTGCTGGTTGACTATGGAAATAATCAACAACAAAAAATGCAATTACAAACAAAAGTAGTATTGTTAAAAGAGAAATTAAAAAATTTTCAATCAGGGGAACCAATGCATACTGATATTGCCTCTCCCACTCCTTCATATGAGCCAACTGCTGCTACTCCACCCCCAACAAGTTCTTCATGGGAAATTGTGCCTTACAACATGGGAACTATACCCATCTCAATTGTGGAGCTAGGTACATCAAAAGCACCCCAATCAAAAGAAGGTGTCAACAAACAAGTGTTACTTAAGCAACTAAGGGAATACAAAGAAAAATGTGACAATCATGGTAGGGAAATATTTGTTAGCAATATGAAGATTGTCACTGAATTTTTGGAACATTTGAATAAGGGGGTCAATAGCAGATTGAATAGAATTCGTGCTAGCTACTCTGCCATGAAGTTTTCCATAAACAATTTTGATACTGATAAGGAGATAGCCATTCCATTAATGGAAACATGGATTCCTAGGTTGCAAGAGTTAAGGATGATGGCTGTGGGAGCCAAGCATGATACTGAAGCCTACCATCCAGATGGTGGATGAAATCCAAGAATTCAGGGGGAATATAAACCTTTTGGAGGCAAGGATAAGAGAATTAATCAAGAATTTTCATGAAACACGTCATGGTCTCCTTCCATCCATTTTAATGGATGATGGTAAAATCAAAACCTTGTAGGACTGGAGAAGATAAACAAATGAAGTTATTTCATAGTAGGCTGCCTTGATTTGTGAAGGGCATAATATGAGCATGTTGAAGAGAAACATAGACATGCTGGCCCATGCCGAATTTGTTCTAGTAGAGTTTGACAAAGAAACAAATCAGGTTGTTACCAAGTATTCACCTTATAGGAAGAAGGTTGATGAGGTCATGGTGTTCAATTGGTCGACTGAAAATGAATTCTAGGGCTGGAGGAGCAGGTATTTGGATGTATTGGATGATTGAGTTGTAATTGTGGGGTGGCAAGTACAACTTTGGTCCTGAATCTACAAACATGGTGAATAATGGATGAGAGAAGCACAATGCATAGCCTGGAACTAGTACAGATTAGGTTTTTTCTAAAGTATGGATAATATATTATCTTCTCTCCAATTTGAAATTGATGACAAGATTGCAGATGCGGATATGTTTCTTGTCTTTTTTGTTTTATTCTTTTTATGCTTTCCTTCATGTTCACTTGGTGTATATGGACACATTTTTGGAGCACGTGGATATTGTTAGTTCAACTCAAAGATGCCTTTTGGAAGGCGTGATTGAATCTCCAGCAACAAATGAAAATAATTTTTGTCTCATGTACATTTCCCTCCATTTGAGGATGAAAATATAACTGCAAAGGGAATATATTTTGTAATGGTCCCATTGAATAGTGACATGTGTACTTTCTAGATCGAAGCTTGTTTTGTTCCTTCGTTTCTATAAGGAATTCAAGGCCAAAAGCATGAGGTTCATTGTTTTGTAATTGATCACAGAGAAAATTATAAAGAGAGTACCGTGTTGGAATATGGCTTCTAGTGTTGTCATTGATGGCAACCTCAGTCATTGATCCGGTCCACACTTCAGTATTTGTCCATACCGGAAGACAAAGTGAAGAACAGGGTATCTGACTGAAATTAAGTTTTTCGATCCATATGCATTACCAAATTATTAGTTTGAGTTGAGGATCTCAGGGAAGGTCGTTGGGTATCTGGAATATCTTATTCTCGAGATTTGTGTCGTCACATCAATTGGTGTATGAGTTAGGAGATCCAGTTGATTGATATTCTATATAATAGTGCTACAAGGCCGACTTAATGAATGTAGCATGTTGCGGATGCTCGAGGTAAAGTTGTTCAAGGTATTTTCATGTTTGAGGATTCTGTTTTGGGTCCTCACTATGTTGTGGCCGATTTTGATTGATGCACATTGAAAATTATTTGAGATTTGAGCCGACAATTTGGAAAATATTTTATGTTTTATTGAAGCCGACATATGGGTGATTAAATTTTTTGTTGCGGATATATATAAGCGATCATTTATATCATTTTGGTATTCAAATTGAGTGTACGAAGTATGTTGCAAAATTTAGAAGTATAGTAGAGCTATTATGCACCATTTCTCTTATGGATAAAAGGATTTGTGATGTGAATGAAAGCACACAAAGCAAAAGAGCAAAATCAGACAAGTAGGTCAAAAATGTGACTGATGAGCTTAACCGGAACTGTAATCAGGAATTAGCAGATGCTATTCTCTCAGTTCAAATCTTCTGGATGTAATTCAAATCCTTTGTAAGACAACGAGTCTTGTTTTTGTATTTGACCAATGAGCTCTAGGCAGTGTGTCTGAATGCATGTGCATTACCCATTTGTAAAACACTTATATTTGAGTACTCAAATTGTGGATTGACCTCCACCATGGTTTTTCCCCTAACAAGGTTTCCACGTAAAAATCCTTGTGTTATGGTGTTGTGGATGATTGCTTTATGTGCTTGCATCTTTCTTTTGGATTAATGTAGTAAGTGGTTTAAAGATTAGATTAATAAAGTTAAATTTTGTAGAACACTGATTCACCCCCCCTCTCAGTGTTCCCTGATTCCAACAATTGGTATCAGAGCCTAGTTCCTCAGAATAAGTTTAACAACTTGAGGTGGATCTTGGAATGTAATGAATTCTGGTAGTCTTCAACATCAACTTTTGGTGGCACTTGATGATCTTGATCAGTCCAAAGCAGAAGTCCGAGAATTGAAAGCAAGTCTTAAGGATGCTGAGAAATTCATTCAAACATTGAGGGATTAGATTATTAAGTCTAGGGAGAAGAGAAAGGATCTTTGTGATCAGATTAAGCAAAAAGAGAGAAAAAGCATGGATGATGTTCACTTGAATCAAACCTTGAAGGAAATAACTGAAGAATGTGAAAAGCTTGCTAGAGACAATGCTACCCTAAAGCATGAGATGGAATCTATGGTGATGAAGCTGACTAAGGAGATTGAAGAGAGAAAGAAGAATGAGGACAATCTTGCTCAGTCCTTAAAAGAAAGATCTGATGAATGCAACAAAATTAATGGAGGATTCATTCAGTTGGAAATTGAACTACAACAATCCAAAAACAATGAAGAAGAGTTTGAAAGATAGATTGTTATTCTTAGGGATGAACTTGCTACTGCAAATGAATACAAGGAGAAGTTCAAGATTAGCTCAGTTAAGTTTGATGAGTTGACTCAAGGTTAGAAGAGTGGAAATGATAAGTGAGGTCTTGGATATGAGAAAGAAGAAAGTTTTGGATTTGGGCAAAGGAATTTTAGGCAAGGAAATCAGATGAACAAAGCAAAAAGGCATCTGGTAAGACAACCTAATGCTAAAAAATTTAATGGATACTGTTTTTCTTGCAATAAATTTGGTCATATGGCTGCTCAATGTAGAAGTAAAATGAAATCAAGTGATCCATCATTCTCTGGTCAGTGTTTCAATTGCAATAAGTTTGATCTTAAGTCAATTGAATGCAAAAATATGTCAAACAACTTTTTCAATAGAAGGAATGTTAAATGTTATACCTGTGGAAGATTTGGGCATATTGCTAACTAGCGCAAATCAAGAAGAAATCAATTGAATGACTAGTATGGACAAGGAAAGGTTGTGTCTTAATTGCAACAAATACAATCACATTGCAAGATTCTGCAGAAACAAAAATATGGATAGAAGAGGTCTGACATACAAAGGCAAAAATACGCAAAAAGATGATAAAGGAAAAGGGAAAGTGACTGTGGATGAAATAAGAGATTAGATGAAGAAGACATGGGTAAGAAAGAGCGAGTTTGATGCAGGAAATGGTTCCGTACCGGAATCTGGTGCTAGTAATTCCTCTAGGAATTGATCTCAGGCCATTAGCCTAGGGAGAGTTTTTCATGAAAATCCTTTTCCCCTATCAGTAGTTGGTGCCGAAATGTAGCAGATTGTCAACAGTTGTTTATAGATGCATTGGAAAACACTCATAAAGAAATTCAAGCAATTGAAGGTCCGCAAAAGAATTTTTCTCTCACTAACTGAGAAAATAGGGTATCTGGAACACCTAGGGAAAAAGCATTTAATACAACAAAAGGTTAGGTGTGTGAGTTATAAAAAGCAAGTTGGAACCCTCATTTGCCACTTTATATCGAAGAAAAGAAGGAGAGCACTTTGCAACAAAATTTTGAAAGTGTGAAGATAATTCGGTGGTGAAACTCTAATCCATCGGGTACTTCAATTGTATTGAGAAATTTTCATTTAATTTGGTGTGCAGTTGAAGAACTTCTTTGGTAGAAACAAGACATGAGTACAAAAGGTAAAATGGAACAAAACAAAAGAATGATAAATGTAGATGAGTATAGCAGTGAGAAGATTAGTGTTGTATGAAACATGTTGTCACTTGATGAATTGAAATGGTTGAAAGAAGAAAAACACGAAAGCTTGGATATTTGGAATGAATTCCCCTATTTCAAGAACACAAAAATTAGTGAGTTTATTCTAGACAGATTAAATGACGATATTCTAACTATGTATAAACCCTACCATATCTCAAAAGAAGTGATTGGAACTGTAATTGGGTTATGCAAAGTTGGGGATGTGCCGAAAAAGAAGTCAATCTGAAATAAAGAAGTCGAAACCCTAACCGGAGTAACTGGAGATCAAAGGGCATTAATAATCTCACCAATCAGAGATTCAATGACAAGGTAAATTGCGCATGGAGTATCCTACAAAATCTTTTTCAGAAACAGAGAAGGTGCAACTTCGGCAGGTGTTGTTTACATTTCACACAAGATGATAATGGAAGGTCAGGATTTTGACCTTTGCGGATTACTGAAAGATCAACTGATGGAGAACGTATAATTGAAAAAGATGATGGATTACCCTTTTAGGTTTGGTACTTTGGTTATATGTCTTGTGATGTATCTTCTAAATTGCTTACCATTGAACAACAATGTAATATGGGAAGAGAGTGACCTAGTTTGCAAGCAAATTTACATTCATTCTAACAATTTGGAAAACTGTGATCAAGAATATGAAAGTTTCTTTAAAGGTTTGCTAGGGAAGTTTGGCTCAATTAGTATTCCCCTTTTAGTAAGGGAACTTGAAGTTGGTTCCTCCTATGGTGAGATGGAGAGAAAGAAGAAAAGAGCAAAATAAATTGTTGTCTGCACTCCACCGACATGCAAGACTCCAAGAGTTGAAGGGAAAGGAAAAAAACAGGTGATTGTGGACATACCAGATGAGGAATCTAATAAGGAAATTGAGGACACCCAAAGAAAATAACTAGAAACAGCTGAACCAAAACAAGAAAAGGCAATGACATAAGAAAGTGAAGAAGAAGGTGATTTAACCAAAGAAGAGCTATTGCAACTTATTCATGAGGAAGATGGAATGCAGAAAATCACAAACAAATGGTCTATCAGACCTTCATATGCGCAGGACATGATTCTAAACGGACTAAGTGCTCATCTTTTGCACAACCATATTAAATTAGAGAGTTTACATAATACGTTGCCATAAGAGATGATTGAATGCATCAAGGAAATCATGGACTCTGAGTCTCAAAACAAGGAAGAAGAAGTAATTCTACACCTGAAGAAGCAATACAAATTATCACTCACCAAGCTAAAAGGGCACATGAATCAGCTAAGGCAATACATAAACACAACAAACAACATTTATAAATATTGTCTTCGATGGCCTCATGCAATCAACAAGTACAAAGAAAATTTAGAACAAATTGAAACAGAGCTGAATAGTATTGGACAAGACTTTAACATGTTTCAGTATTAAGATGGTGCAATTAAGAAAAGGATTCAAGAATTATAGACAGGGCATACAAATGTTCAAAACACCAGAAATAGGATTGTTGACACCTTTTGGAAAGTGAAGGACATAAAAAAATGCAGATTGCAATAGTTGATTAAGATACTGAGGAAAGGAGAGATATTAGAAGAAGCCATCACCATACCGGAATCCCTCATAAAGATTATCAACCAGACATATGAAAACAACAACATGATCACAATCTCTGGGATTGTGGTAGAAGCATGGAAGAAGTTTCTTCCGGAGATGAAGGACAAATACAAAATAATTTTCTAACACAAGTTGCGGCTGTATTTCTTCAATTTTTTTGAATAAGTTTTTGGTTACACTTCAAAAGGGATTACTGTAGGAATTTTTCTTTCGGTTTGTCATTGATGTCAAAGGGGGAGAGAGAGCAGTGAAAAATGCCTTATCAAATTCAGGGGCAGTTATGTCAGTTATGACTTTTTGAAGTCTTGAAGGATTGCAGTATGTTGGTTCCAACACTTAGTCATTTTTCACTAAGTGTTTCCATCAATGCCAAAGGGGAGATTGTTGGCATATGGCTTCTAGTGTTGTCATTGATGGCAACCTAAGTCATTGATCCGGTCCACACTTCAGTATTTGTCCATACCGGAAGACAGAGTGAAGAACAGGGTATTCGACTAAAGTTAAGTTTGTCAATCCATATGCATTACTAGATTATCAGTTTGAGTTGAGGATCTTAGGGAAGGTCGTTGGGTATCTAGAATATCTTATTCTCGAGTTTTGCATCGTCGCATCAATTGGTGTACGAGTTAGGAGATCCGGTTGATTGATTTTCTGTATAACATTGCTAGATGGTTGACTTGATGAATGTAGCGTGTTGCAGATGTTTGAGGTAAAGTTGTTTAAGGTATTTTCGTGTTCAAGGATTCTGTTTTGGGTCCTCACTATGCTGTGGCTGACTTTGGTTGATGCGCATTGAAAATTATTTGAGATTTGAGTTGACAGTTTGGAAAATATTTTATGTTTTATTGAAGCTGACATATGGGTGATTAAATCTTTTGTTGCAGATATATATTATTGATCATTTATATCATTTTGGTGTGTGAATTGAGTGTGCGAAGTATGTTGAAAAATTTAGAAGGATAGTAGAGTGATTATGCACAGTTTCTCTTGTGCATAAAAGGATTTGTGATGCGAATGAAAGTAGACAAAGCAGAAGAGTAGAATTAGACAAGTAGGTCAAGAATGTGATTGATGAGCTTAATCGGAGTTGTAATCAGGCATTAGCAGATGTTATTCTCTCAATTCAAATCTTCTGGATGTAATTCAAATCCTTTGTAAGACAATGAGTCTTATTTTTGTATCTGAGCAATGAGCTCTAGACAGTGTGCTTGAATGCATGTGCATTCCCCATTTGTAAAATAGTTATATTTGAGTACTCAAATTGTGGATTGACCTCCACCATGGTTTTTCCCCTAACAGGGTTTCCATGTAAAAATCCTTGTGTTATGGTGTTGTGGATGATTGTTTTATGTGCTTGCATCTTTCTTTTGGCTTAATGCAGTAAGTGGTTTAAAGATCAGATTAATAAAGGTAAATTTTGCAGAACACTAATTCACCCCCCGCTCTCAGTGTTCCCTGATTCCAACAATTGGTATCAGAGCCTAGTTCCTCTGAAGAAGTTTAACAACTTGAGGTGGATCTTGGAATGTAATGGACTCTGGTAGTCTTCAACATCAACTTTTGGTGGCACTTGATGATCTTGATTAGTCCAAAGCAAAAGCCCGGGAATTGAAACCAATTCTTAAGGATCTTGAGAAATTCATTCAGACGTTGAGGGATCAGATTATTAAGTCTAGGGAGAAGAGAAATGATCTCTGTGATCAGGTTAAGCAAAAAGAGAGAAAAAGCATGGATGGTGTTCACCCGAATCAAACCTTGAAGGAAATAACTGAAGAATGTGAAAAGCTTGCTAGAGACAATGCTACCCTAAAGCATGAGCTGAAATCTATGGTGATGAAGCTGACTAAGGAGATTGAAGAGATAAAGAAGAATGAGGAGAATCTTGCTTAGTCCTTAAAAGAAAGATCTGATGAATGCAACATAATTAATGGAGGATTCATTTAGTTGGAAATTGAACTGCAACAATCCAAAAACAATGAAGAAGAGCTTGAAAGACAAATTGTTATTCTCAAGGATGAACTCTCTGCTGCAAATGAATACAAGAAGTTCAAGATTATCTTAGTTAAGCTTGATGAGTTGACTCAAGGTTAGAAGAATGGAAATGACAAGCGAGGTCTTGGATATGAGAAAGAAGAAAGTTCCAGATCTGGACAAAGGAATTTCAGGCAAGGAAATCAGATGAACAAAGCAAAAAGGCATCCTTTAAGACAACCTAATGCTCAAAAATTTAATGGATACTATTTTGCTTGCAATAAATTTGGTATGGCTGCTCAATGTAGAAGTAAAATGAAATCAAGTGATCCATCATTCTCCGGTCAGTGTTTCAATTGCAATAAGTTTGGTCATAAGTCAATTGAATGCAAAAATATGTCAAATAACTCTATCAATAGAAAGAATGTTAAATGTTATGCCTGTGGAACATTTGGGCATATTGCTAACTAGTGCAGATCAAGAATAAATCAATGGAATGACTAGTCTGGACAAGGAATATTCATAATACATTTTGTTGGTCAATTCAACAACAAATCACTTTTATAGACAAACTTTTCAAATGGGTTACAATTGCTATTATTTTGTGATAAGTTTCACCATTCTCATGCTCTAAATGTAGAGTGTTGTTAAGAAGCAACCAACTTCTTTGATACATTCTATTTGTTGAGCTATTACATGAGAATTATCTGTTATTTCAATATTCATGATAAAATGGCACAAGAGTATCATCTAAATATTGTTAGCCTCACCCTCCTGGGTTTCACAGAGCCCGAAGTGTAGAAGGGCCGAACAATCCTTTACTTGTTTGTTGGCCAATCCTCACCATTATTGACTATTGAATTGTGGTAGATTCATAGATAATGGTTGAGATCAAGTTTGGTTCTCAAAAAATAACGAACAAAAATCTACCTTATGATCTCCATTACTACACACATCGCCTTTTTTCAAGCATCTAGAACTCACACACTTAAAAATACACTTTTCTTGAATTGTTGACTAAGCAATGGGACTTGACAAAGGTATGTCTCAAAAATAACATTTGAGAACCCTCTTTTCCCTCAAAAAATAGGTTAAAGTTTGGCTTAGCATTTGCAAAGGATGCAATTATGTAAAGTGGATACTATCATGTCTTAAAGGATACCAATATTTGGAGAGACATGATTGTGCCTTAAAAGACAATATCATGCCAATAAAAACATGATCACGTGCATTCATGTTATTGTGTAGGCTATTGTAAAAACAAAGATTCTAGAACTTAATTTCTCTAGTCCAAAACCTCTTCCTGCATCTTCTAGCCTACTACACTAACTTCAAACTTACAATCAAACATGATCCTCTTCTCCCTATTATTTTCTTGTGTTTTTAGTAAATCTAAACACGTGCAATCTCAACTATCATAGTTTTCTATTATCTAAAATTTGAATGAATGCTTAAATGATTTCATATTATTTTAGAATTAATTTTTAGATAAACGAATAAAATTACATTATGGTTACAAATAGATAGATAATAAAATTAGTTAAATACCTGTTTCTCATCTATTGTTTGAATTTGGTTCAATTGTTGCTAATAATACATTAAGTTACTCAAATAGTGTATTGTCCCCTAATTACTAGCTTTACTTAGATCAATAGATAAAAATCTAAATACTAGAGATTTGTGTCTAAGTAATTAAGGGAGATAATAATAAAATTGGTTCCTTTATGGGTTGTAACAATAATATATGTTTCCTAAAGTAAAGGCTTGATAATAATGTAGGTTTCCCATTTTTGTCCTATAACCTAAAATAATAAGTATTGAGGCATGATCCATTGAGGGGAGCTAGCTAAAATTTCTAGTGGATTCCTAAGGAAATTTAGGATTTTTTTAGCAAGGGGTTTTATTGATTTTAAAATTATTTTGTGCTAATAAATTTTAAGTGGAAGTGAGAATATATAGATGAGAAATTATAGTAATTATAGGTAAATAGAAATAAGAGTTAAAAAGAAAATAGTCAAGAGCTTTTTTAGCAAGAGGTTCTATTGATTTTTAAATTCTTTTGTGCTAATAAATTTTAAGTGGAAGTGAGAATATATAGATGAACAATTATAGTAATAGTCGATATGCTATATATAGTGTGAGATGTGAGCTTGAAATAAGTCTCATGCCTACAAACCACTATTGAATCTTGGAAAACAAGTTTCATTTATTGTTTAATGGTAAAGCCTCCAAAATCTCACTTATCACATAAAAGCTAGATAAATATTGATTTGACAACTGGACGGAAACATTCTATTTCCATTTGTAGTATTTTTTTCAATTTGATGGCAAATCTTTTTTCATTTGTTTTGTTTTATGTTTTAAATCTATATGCAAATATTTCATAATCAAATAATACTTAATTTCTTTAAGAAAAAGATCTAGATTTGTCTAAGTTTATTTCAGTCCATTATTTAGCACTTATTATTAATTATTTATTCCAACCACATGCAATTAGAATTTGCGATGCATCCATGCACTAACACACTCTCTCTAACTGTCTACCTCCACTATAATCCCCCTCCAACCCCACACATGTTGCTACAGCTCAAGTGCTTGCCTCCGACAACCCAAGTGTTGCGATTAGGGGCAATATTTGAGTAGGTAGTTCAAGTTCGATTGAGAGGTTAACAACACCCCAAATGTTGTTGGAAGGACTGTCAATCTAGAGCAACATGTTTCCTCTGTCTTTGTCAATGGATGGAACTTCTCTACGCAATGTAGGGGATTCGCTACTCCCGAGTATTTAGGATGAAGAAGAGTCTATTGGGAACGAATAACCCTTGATTACCTCAAAGTACAAGCTCAAGTGACAAAGTGTGAAATGGAGAATATTGCAATAAATTAATTAAATAAAATACTATGCTAGAATGATTAATAAACTATAAATTAACAAAATTTGGTAAAGAATTACAAAATACTGATTATAAAAATAGAAAGATAAAGACTTATAGATTCTTCCCTCAGAAGGATAGAGTCACGGTCAATGGATGACAATGCATCACAAGGAAATTTGCACCCCGTGCTATCGTCCCTATCAAACTAGGAGATAAAAACCCGAAATCTGCAAGTACCCAACTCTTCAAATCCGAAGACCTTCACACAAAAAGGATGAGGAAAATGTCAAGGCTGTTTTGGGGCTTGCCTCAGTCAAAACCCTATTTTGGTGTTTCCACCTCCACAAACAACCAAATAGCTAGAAATAGACAAGATGTAAAATGTAATAGATGACACGTGTGACATAAACAAACATTGTTGTGGAGGAGATCCCTTATCACAAATAAAATAGAAAAAAAAAGTAGATATTTGTGAATAGACGAGACAAAAGCAAACAAGAGAGTATTACCAATAGTTTGTGGCTCCCTCTTGGCTTGATAGATGAGACGTACTTGCTTGCAAGAGATCCTTGGCTATTGATGAGACGAGATTCCAATAGAACTTTGCTATAGAGAGAAAGAGAGAAAGAGAGAAAGAGTAAGTGAGAGAGTGAGAATGACTTAGAGAAAGAGTGAAAAGAGGAGTTTTGTGAGGTTGCATGGGCAGGAAGAGCCGTTACACTCACGATTCTGTCACAATAATGCGTGTCATAGGAAAAGAACATGAGATTCCCTCATTTAAAACTCAGAAAGTTTAGGAATGCTAGCGCATCGCATAGACGTTCATGTGTCGCGTAGACATCCTATTGAAAAATTTGTAAGAAATGAGGTGGCAGATTGTTAATGCTTCACCATTGTCCCTTATGAAGTTGAAATCATGAAATTCCAACTCATAAAGTTTTGTCATTAATGCAGCAAGGTGCCATAAATGCAGCGGGCTAAATGTACAAGTGTGAAATTGTCATGGGGTGCAACTTTGCGACACTACATTTTTCCCCCGCTTTAGTGAGCTAAATTTTCAAAAAAAAGAAAAGCTACACTAAGTAGAAAAAAAACATCAATGCAAGATCAAAAATTTGAAAATTTTATAGCTTTGCATGAAAAAGGATACTGGAGAGGCTGCAAAGGTCAAGCAAGTGGATGTTGGTGATGCCCTTTAGCATTCAATCTCTGTGAGAAACTACAATGCTTGACATGAAGTTTTGTTTTGCAAAGGCTCAAATTTAGGTCAATTTTGAAAATTGGAAGAAGCTACCACGATGAGAATAATGCTTATGAAAAACTTGGTGGTTGGAAAGAAAAATATGATGAAAAGGTGAATATATGCCCCCTCTTTTTTTTGCCCCCATTTAGGTGGGGTGAAAACAAGAAGGATGGAAGGAACTTTTTTCCGCAAAAAAGGGAAAAAATGGCCTATATATGTCTGTGTGGGCCCATGGAAGGGTCATATTTTCACTATTCATGACGAGGATCTTGTTGAATTTTATGAGAGAAGAGTCAACAAAATGCCCCATAGATGAGAGTACGTAGCCCCGAGGATCGAGCAACTCTTTGCATCAGTAACAACAAGCAACAAGCCAGATGAGATGAAATTTTTTGACCCATCTTTTCATTTTAGCACATATTTTTAGCTTTTTGTTTTCCCCGAGTAGTGTAGGTGTCCATCTGGTGTGGACGCGTCCGGTTGGTGTGTTGTCATCTCAACACCATGTCAGCATCCTTCAGTCGCACTCATGTCCATCCCACATGTTGTCATCAGGAGTCATTCAACTCGAATGCTAGCCTATCACACAAACATCTACGCAACATGCATTCGTCTTAGAGTCTGACATAAGAAATTTGTGATGTAGAGTTAGAATTTGTTTGAAGATATAGAAGGAATTGATGTGAAGCTTGGTGTTTTTGCAGGCATGGCCAGAGATTCAAGATCATGCTTACGGACCGTTGTTGACATTATTGTGAGACTGCAACAATGAGCTCCATCCTAGTGACCAAGACTTGTTGTGATGGGTCGACCTCTAGTGGATATACACCATGCCGAAGTTTAGGTACCATAGACTGATGTTGATGGCACTCATGGAGCGTTGGGATGCAGACACTTCGAGCTTTCACCTACCAATGAGGAAGATGAACATCACCTTGGAGGACATCTACCGCATCACCGTGTTACCCATCTGAGGTCAAGTAGCCTATGAC
This sequence comes from Sequoia sempervirens, assembly GCA_007258455.2. NCBI lineage: Eukaryota > Viridiplantae > Streptophyta > Pinopsida > Cupressales > Cupressaceae > Sequoia > Sequoia sempervirens. Next base: position 17,936 of record VDFB02034919.1, read on the forward strand.
AAGGGTAGGACAAACAGGGCTGAGTGGTGATACCACTCATTTTTCAAGTCATGATAGTCATAGTCATGCTTCTTATTGTGATGGATGGGCGAGGCTCACACCGCATGAGGGCCTCACCCATTGCATCTGTGCTATGGAGGAGCAAGGCACAATTTTTTCCTAGTGTCAGAGTCTTCTTGCACATCTCTACCACAACCTTAGGCATTACGTGCACTACAAGTATCATAGTATTACCGTCTGCATGCTACTACAAGTGTAGGAATTTGAGCATATCAAATGCATGGGCTTGGTCGAGTTCCCCTAGGTCCTAACACATGGTACGCCCATGACGCATGCATAACCCCTTGTGCATGATTGGTGCTATGGCGACATTGCATTTTGATGACTTCATTTTGATTCTTTGCAGACGTGGGACATTGAGTGGCACTCGTATAGGTGGATGGGGGTCTAGCCCATCGACATGCGACAGCTGTGCATGATGCAACATGATTGACTCCTAGTGGTTTGGTCATACCACATCAACATACCTTACTACTAGTATCGGGTGGTCTGATAATTTGGGTAGGTCCAAACCATTCCCCTTAGTTCCTCCTATGTACATGTGGTCAGCTAGGAGCATGGTATGATTAGGGGATCATCCCCTTCCAACTATCACGAACGTCGCAATTAGCGATGATAGGTTAGATAATGACAATCATCCCCTAGTCCTTGCGACCGAGGATGTCAATGTCATCCACAATTTTACAATGTGGTGAGTGATGGTAGGCCTGACTCCAATTTTCCTAGCAAATGCCCCAACAGGTGATGCTGGTGTAGAGATGCCAAGAGGCAAGGATCGTGGTGGTGATGGTGGTGAGGAGGGTATCTTCACCCCCACTAGTAGTCCCCATCTCATTGGCTCCACCTACGAGCCAAGCAATCACACATCCTTCAGTGACAACAACAAGGCCAAGCGTAGCGCCCCCTGATCCACATTGGTAAGTTGGGGACCCAAGTACGAGTGTGATACATGTTATTTATTTTCAATGCTTTCATTATGGTTTTTCTCATATATATATATATGTTTTGATATGATATGGTAATGATAGCATCCACCTCCTTGATGGTTGCAGTGGGAACACATGAGTGGATTTCCTTCATTGAGCAATGCATAACAAAGGTGGCCCTATCCATCCAAATGCAAGGGATTGTTCTTGACGTGTACAAGCCCCGATTGGCAGAGCGGCATGCCTATCTTTTTGAGACTATAGCGTGTCTGAGGATGATGTATGAGGAGGTGCACATCGAGGTCGTCTAGAGGACCGTACCTAGCCGCCATGATCGGGCAACGGGTGATGCAAAGCAGGGGAAGATCCTAACATAACATGTCTATTTCAACACACTTCTTCAAGGGATTCATTGAAAAGCAATGCACAAGAAATATTAGTACACCTTGTCACCATTGACAACCTAGCCTAGTAGGCATCCAAGGAAGGAAACTCATCAACAAGGGAAGAACATAATGAAATAGTGGGGCAACAATGTTTCAATACCCTCCAACACATTTGACAACTCACATACATTCTTGAACCAACCAATCTCTCCAAACAATCATTTAGAATTTGGTGCTCTTGTCAACTTTGGCAACATAGTCACATGGCCAAACAAGCACTATCACTCAACCAACACAAGAAACAACTGGTCCATTTGCATTCTTGGTCCACACAGACTCCAAATAACATGGAATGATGTTCTACACCCAAACAACATCAAACAATTCATGGTTTTGTCAAACCCTAGGTTGGGTGGATGTTTTATGATTGTTCCCCTATGAAAATGAGCAAATTGTCAACTAGATGTTCCATCCACGTGCATGAAATGAACTCCAAACTTGCAAAGGTGTAGATGATGTTAGGACAAAGTTTTCCACAAGTTTACAACATTTTCCCATGGTGGAATATTTGTCTATGGCATTATTTCAAAGATTGGGAACCCCCAGGTAGGATTTAAGACATTTTTTACAAAAATTCCTATAGCTTCTTCAAAACCCAATAGATTTGAGCCAAACGAAAAGCATTGCAAAGACGATGAACCCTTGCAACTTCTCCAATCAACTTCCAGACCGTACTAGAAAGTACAAATCTGTACAACATGACAGAACGTGGGCTGACAGTGTCGTAGAGACACGTGATGCCCTACAAAGCCAGCTTGATGACCTTGAGAGGTAGGTAGAGGTAGTGAGGCCAGTTGATGATTCCCAAATGTGGAAAATCCAAAAGGTGTTGTAATAGGCTCGTGAGCGGGAGGCTTCACTACAAGAGCAGGTGTCAAAGCTACAAGAGGATGCGGTCGAGCTTAGAGGAGGGATCTGAGGGTTGCTGTCACGTCTCGAATTGTGATGCTCCTTGCTTTTTCTTTATGTGAATGAACTAATGTGTGTGGTAGAATAATAATAAATACTATGGTGCTTTGGTGTGAAGAAATATGAAAGTGTTTACTTTGAAAAGTTGTTTAGTAATGAATGTGTTTTACTTGAGGATGAAGCAAAATAGGATAGAATAGAAATACTTGAATCAAAGTATTATATTGTTTTGATTTATATCTTTATGGGATACTAATACAATTATTGTTGTGTGCCTGAGTGCACTTGAGTTGCAGGAGGTCGAAGACCAAGGGTGTGATTAAGGAGAGGAGGTTAGCTTCTTGACAAGACAAAGTAGGAAGACCTCTTGATCACACACAAACACATAGATTCATATACAATGCATTTAGGAATGATAATTTTTGTATGACTGTTTGATTATTTGCAAATAATTAATGATTAGTTAAATTAAATATAAGCATGATAAAGTAAAGGAATTAAATATTAATTATAAAATTTGATGCGTATGCATTCTATTCTTCTTTTATTTTGTGTTAATCTTTGAGTTAATAAATTAACCATTAGTTATAAGACATTTATTTTTATTATTGGGTAAATATTTTCAAAAGGGGATTTACATGCAATTAAATTGAATATTATTTTTATTTTAAAAATCCATTTTCAAGATTAGGGTAGAAAATGGAAAGGAAAAAGCATTTTTAAAAAGGGAAAAGAGTTCCCAAGAAGGAAATAGTTCTTGAAAAACTTTTCTTGAAGTATTCGGGAATTGCTCTGCAACTGGCTTTCTACATGGCTTTCGGATAGTATTTTGGGATTTTGTTTTTAGTTTCAATAGATTAGAAAAAAAAAAAAGAACAGAAGAAAAGAAGGGAGAAGAGGACGACCTTGCAGGAAGGAAATCTCAGAGAAAATAAGAAGAGGAAATGGCAAGGAGGCTCCTTCAGCTGTCAGCGAATTATCCAGGTTCTTCATAATTCTCTTTTATTGTTTTAAGTTTCCAAATAAAAAGGGAAGAAATTTGTTGTGTGTGCAAAGAATTGGCAGTGCAAAACTCTATGTTTGTTGTGCAAAATATTACGGTGAAATCTGTACTTTTGTTTCAAAATCCTTTCTAAATTTTTAAAGATAATTTCATTGCTCTATATTTTATTCTGAAAACAACATTCTTTCTAGTAAATTCCTGAACAAATCTTGTGCCAGATTGTTTATTGTGGATTATATATATATAACCAGTGTGAATGAATTTATACCAACATATATTCACATATGTTTATAAATCTGAGTGATTTTGGCTGTATACAAAAATGAATCTTTGAAGGGAGCCGAATTCGTATCTTATTGTATTCAAAAATTTTGTTTTTAAAAATGAATGTTTGTTGTGAAGGCCGGTTGGGAATTTCTCCCCAGCCGAGCCCTCCCCATAAGGGAAGGGCTGCGCTGTGGTGGACAACGCCCCTCCACAGGCCGTAGCCTGTGGAGGAGGCACTGCCCTCCACAAGTAGCGCCTCCCCATATGGGGGGCCGCAACCCAATTTAAATTATATTCTAAACTTTCAAAACTGTAGTTTATTTATTTTTAAATCGCTTCCTCACCTATAGATTCGTATGGAAATCGCTGTTGACTAAGATACATTGTATATATATATATATGTATATATAATATATTTGCATATAGTGAAATATATATATATATATATATATATATATATTTGAACAATTCTGGAAACAATTACTCATTTTCATGGGTATTATGCATAATTTCTCAGCATTGAGTATATGTTCACAACATGTTCTTTTATAAATTTATTATGATACTGATATAAACATACTAAAATAAATATATATTTCTGAACATTCCAGAAAACATTTACCCATTAACAATAACATGATACAGATGTAAATATACTGATATAAATATATTTCTATATATAAATATACAAATGTAAGTACATAGATATAGATATATCTCTGTTCATTGCAAAAACATTTACCGATTGTCATTGGTAACACACTGAAAGCACAACATGGTGTTCGAGATTATATATTAAAACTAAAACTTAGAGAGAGATGCAAAATAAACACATTTAAATCACTCCAAGTTTAATAGGCTACATGTATTCATTTACCAATCTGAAATCTACGTTGCTTTTCTTTTCTTAAACTGTTTGTTTTTCTTTCTGAATAGTGGTGCACTATGAAACACCAAACATCATTACAAAACTTAGAAAAGTATACATAAGACTATATTAAGAGTTGAAGATGATTTGTTTTAGCAAATGTACTCTATAGAAAATGCATTTAAAACTAGTGAATTTTCCGATAAGAGTAGTTTTCTTTCTTCTCTGAAACTATCAAAATTATTTACTTTGAACAAACTAATTTAGAAGATAGAATTGGGACTGAATTTATTTTTCATTGTAAACTCACTTGAAATTGTACAAGAAAACCTCATCTACTAAATGCATGCATGAAAGCTATTTTTGACAATCTTTGTGTGAACATTGAAGAATGATGAAATTTCTTTGGAATTAGCAATGTGTAAAATCGAATGTGTTCTTAGATGGAAAATGCATTATTTACTGTATTTTTGAGAAACTTCCGGGACAGGATGCCAAAGGTGGACCCACAGAGACGGTAGTTTTACCTTTTCTAAAACTATCATTTATTTTAATTATGCTTGGTCAAGCACTTGCACCATTGAAATAGATGGAATTAAAAGCCTAGAACTAAATGAATATAGGTCTCTACCACCTCCTGTTTGCAAGAAATATGTGATTCTCATGTTAGGAATGCATATAGGCATCAGGCTTGCATCGAGAGTTCCCTCCTGCGTTGTTGTTTCAGGTTGCTAGGCTCCTCATGCAGGGCCAGGGATTTCTTCGAGTTAGGAAGGAACCCAGGGAAGTCATGTACTTTGTGGTTGGGCAGAAAAGGTGCCTTAATCACGCTCTTGGCCCCAGTTTGCAAGAAGACCAGTGATGTCACGATGGTTGAGGTTCAGAGATTTATGTGCTATAAATGTATTCATGTATTGTTGTGGAAGGCTTGCAAAGCCCACTTGTAAATGTAATTCTATTTGAAAGTTTTGATGTAACATTGAAATAGATGTATTGGAATGAAAGTTTGATGTAACATTGAAATAGATGTATAAATTGAAAGTTAGTGATGTAATTGAAAACTTGAGTGAATTTATGGAAACTCATTGATATGCAAATGGCAATCATATATGTATTGTTGCAATAATCCTTGTTTGTTAATTAATTTATTCCTTTTGCATACATAGAATGAAATTTATTTTGAATTTTCCTTTTTAGCATTTATGGAAAGATCTTGATATATGTATCCTTTGTTTTTACTATACTTGGAATGTAATGAGTTCTGGCAAATTATGTGGTTTAAAGAACATCATCTATTGAGCATTACAGTTGCGATCATGAAGCATGTTCACGTCACGAATGCATCGATTGCACTCATATGCATCCATCCAACATCCTCCTTTGCCACTGCCAATGCCAAAGGGCTCGAGGAGCCACACACCTTAGGGCTAGAGGCCTGATTTTGCATATTCCAAATTTTTGTATACCAGATCATTTTTTAATGTATATCATTGTTTTGATGTATAGACACATATTTTGAGATAGTGGTGTGATATACGTACATGACATATATATATATATTATATATATTTGAGATTTTGATTGACATCATGGTGTTCCTATTTGTACTTTGCTTTCGTGTATGATTATGTGATGGATTCATGTTTATGGATGTATGTTTAGATTGGATGCTATCATGATCTAAATAAACACACATTGGATGTATGCTTAATTAAATACTATGATGATCTAATTTCCTAACCAAAAGACTTTATTAGATACAATGCATAGATACACAACATAATAAAACACATGTATATATATAATTCCTAATTAAAGAAATTAATTAAATACGTATGCTCACATCATAACACAAAAAAAAATAATGTGTTAAAGAAGAAATGTCATATCATAACAAACTACAACCATTGAGGGATGAGTGTCATGCATATGCCACATAGACACTATGCATAGTATCGACGAAGATGCGTTGCATTGACTAGTTCTTTTAGAGGCATTCCATCCACATATAATAGTAGATAGACACCAAAACCATACACAGAGGTGATGATGTAAGGACCTAACCAATTAGGGTTAAACTTCTCCTTTTAATCAGGTGGTGCATTTAAATTTCCTTGATTCTTATGGAGAACGAGATCACCTACCTTGAAAGTTCGAGAAAGAACACCTTGAATGTAATGTTTAGAAATAGACCATTGATAAGCTTGGAGATGTTCGAGGGCCTATAATCGATGCTCATCGAGCAACTCAAGCTGATACAAATGATCAACACGGTAAGTGTCATCATCAATCAACCCTTTGAGGGAAACCCGCAAAGACAAAATTCTCAACTTCAAAGGCATGATAGCCTCAGCACCATAATGTGGTCATACTAGAAGTCATACAAACACTTGTGCGATAGACCCACAGGGCATACGCTAATTGATTTTGCTAATCTTTATCGCGTTTATTCACTATTTTGCGTAGAATCAACTCAAGAGTTTTATTAGATGCTTTAGCTTGGTCATTAGACTAAGGATACTATGGTGTAAAAAAGTGGTGTTGACTATGCAAATTTTCTAGGAATTGCTTCACCTCTTTAGAAGAAAGCTACAAATTGCTTCAACGTTCATGGATCTAAAATGAGCAATGATATTGTTTAGAAGAAAGCTATAAATTGCTTCAATGTTAATGGATTGAAGTTGAACAAATTCGACCCATTTCGTGAAGTAATTGGTAGCGATAATGATGAAGGTATGTCCTTTAGAAGAAAGAGGTGATATTTTTCCAATAATATCCAACCCCCATTTTCCAAATGGCCAAGGAGGGGTTTGATTTTGAAGCTCTTGTGCAGGAGCCTGAATGAGATTGTTGTGTTGTTGACATTGAGGACACTTCTTCACAAAGGTAAAGTAATCTTGTTGGACATTGTTTTCCAAAAGTATCCCATGTGAATTAGTTTACGCACCAAGGATTTACCACCAAAAAATCCACCCCCAAAGCCCAAATGGGCTTCTTGAAGGGCAAGGGGTATTTTTTCCTTAGTGAGACACCAAAGAAGACCATTATAAGATTTTCGATATAGAACATCAAATAGTATAATGTATCAAACTCAAATTTTTTGTATCCGAGTGTGAGCGTTTTTAGTCGCATCGTTGGGAAAATTTCAAATCTTCAAATAATTATAAATGTGAGAATGCCATTCCCTTGAGTCTATGTGAGCACACACTAGATCATTAGGTTCAGGTTGATTAGAGACAACAGGAGAATGGAGAATATGAACCAAAAAGTGGTACTCTTCTACACCATTGTTTGAAGATACAAGGGAGGTTGCACTCACCATTGCATTTGTGTGTTGATTTTCTCTCCTAGCAACACTATCTATCATGAAAGAAGAGAAACGATCAAGCAAGGATAAAGCCAAATCCCCATACTGAGATAGCTTACTTTGCTTAGCCTGATATGTTCCTATGATATGATTTACAATAAGCTTAGAATCACCATAAATATACAAATGTTTAATGTTTAGAACTATTGTGGTACACAAGCTAGCAATAAGAGTTTTGTACTCAATGATACATTTGTTAATGCAATGAAATTCCAATCGAAAGGATAGAGGAATTGACTTACCTTCAGGTGTGATTAAAACTACACTTGCCTTGGAGCTAGTTTGATAGCTTGATCCATCGAATTAAATCTCCCACACAAATTCATGGTCTAATGCAAACAAATTTTCATTTGGAAATAATCTAGATTGGGGAAGGAGTGAGATGAGGGAGCTTCAACCAATTGATTGAAAACAACTTGACCTTTAATTGCTTTTTGAGTCACAAATTTGATATCAAACTCAGAAAGTAACATTACCCATTTCGCCAACCTTTCTGAAAGATCAGTTCTAGTGAACAAATGTTTAATACGAAGATCACATTTTGCAATAACATGATTTTTTGCATGGAGAAGATAATGTCAACTTCTACGTTGCAAAAACGAGAGTGAGACATTGTTTCTCCATGGTAGAGTACCAAGTTTCATAATCAACCAAAATATGACTAATGTAGTAGACTACTCTTTCTTTACTATCATCATCATGTTGAGCTAACAAAGTTTCCAAGGCATGAAGTGATGCAAAGATATAAAGCAAAAAAGGGTCTATCTTGCATAGCTGATATTAAGATGGGATAATTGGCCAAATTAATTTTGATTGACTCAAAAACCTTTTTGCACTCATCATCCCATTGGAAGTAGACATCATTTTTCAACAAACATGTGAATGGAAAGGTGCGATTAGCCAATTGAGAACAAATATGTAAATTGTCTGAATTTTCCCTTGCAAACTACATAGTTGAGAGATATTTTTGGGAGGAGGCATGTTAACTATTGCATCAATTTCATTTGTGTCGACTTTAATTCCACGATGAGAGATGATAAATCTTAAAAGCTTGCTAGCATCTATGTCGAAGATGCACTTAAGAGGATTTAGTCTCATTTTATATAGCATGAGTCTTTCAAAGATATGATGAAAATTTTCAATGTGATCTTGACAAGTTGTAAACTTAGCCAAGATATCATCGATGTAATCTTCTAGAATCTTGTGGATGAAATCATGAAAGATAAGAGTTATCGCATGTTGGTAAGTTTCTCTAGCATTCTTTAACCCAAACATCATGACTACATAACATAAGGTACCCCAAGAGATAGTGAAGGTTTTCTTATATTGATCTTTCAAGTTAATACAAATTTGATTATAGCTCGAGAAGCCATCCATGAAAGACAATAAGGCATGGCTTGCGCTCGAGTCTACAATCATATCAATATTAGGTAATGGAAAATCATCCTTAAGAGAAGCCTTATTAAGATCACAAAAATCAATACAAATATGAATATGACCATCACGTTCACTAACAATGATGATATTCGATATCCAAGGTGAATAGTCAATAGGACAGATAAAGCAAGCTTTTAGGAGCTTCTCTATCTAATTTTTGACTATTAAGGCGACCTTGGGGTTCATTTTTCGGATCTTTTATTTAACAGGCTTAACACTAGGACATAAAATGATATTGTGAACCACCACAAACTCATCAATACCAGGCATATCCTCATATGACCAAGTGAAAATATCAGGATTAGAATGTAACAAATCATAATGTTGTTTAGATTGTTCTGAAGAAAGACACTTTCCAATCTTAATCACCTTATCAGAAGACTTATGATCCATGAAAACATTGGAAGTATCTCCTTTAAGGAGAGCACTACGATATTTAGGATGAGTTATAGGGACATCATCATCCACATTAGATAAAGGGGCCTTCTCATCAACCCTCATGATGGATTCTCCAAAGTATACTTGTTTATTCAAGCAATATAGGAATCACCATTTATGGTGATAAGAAGGTAATGAGAGTAGATACCTAAGAATTCTTTCAGTGCTTCCTCCAAAGAGAAAACATCTAAATGAACCTTGTTAGAGTCTACCTTGTTTTCAATGAATTCAAGATGAACTAGTTCAAGAGAAGGAGGTTTGACGGAAATCATGTTAACATTCAACCATGGTTTCCTCCTAGATTTCGTATGATGGTATCCAAGTCTCATATTATGCTCACAAAGGTCAAACTCTATGGGGACTTTAATACCTTGTTCACTACGTCCACAACTACTACCTCCATAACCATGTTTAGAAAGGAGATTGAAACCAGGGCCATAATGTGTTTGTGATTCTTGGGAAGAAGGAGGATCGACATAAATAGCATGATTTCAATAACAAGTATCATACTCCTTTATGACATCTTTCTTAGCGAGAACACAAACACTAGCCTCCTTAACATAAGCATGATTATTTTCCTCAACAAAGGCATGATCATCTTCCTTAATGGGGGCATGATCATTTTCCTTCTAGTGGGAGGAAAAATGACTTTCTTGATAGACGTATATGATATTGTTGGAATGTCTAGGTGGATAGGGTCTACTTTGTACTCCCTGATAAAGATTCGATAAATTCCAAGGATCCCCAATCATCACCAAGACATGCCTTCGATTTAGAAGAAGTAGAAGGGGTAGACTTATGATTCATTGATTCGGGAAATCTTCCTTAGGGACATCCATCTCAAAAGCAACCTTTGAAACAAGCACTGCTTGAGCAAATGTCAATGCATTATAAGATAATGAAGGGATAAAATTCTTAAGGGCAGAAGCAACCGAGGCCTGACCAACAACTGCCATTTCAAAAAGGTGTATAGCATCAGAGTCAACCTTGATTTTAACTACTTCGTTATTAGCAACAAACTTTATAGAATAATGCAAAGTAGAAGTGATTGCTCCCAAAGCATGAATCCAGGGTCTTCCCAAGAGAATGTTATAAGGTAAAGGGCCAAGCATAACATAAACTAGGGTGGGTATGGTAATGAGTCCCAATCTATCGTGCCTAAAGCTTATCAACCAACGTTATCAAATCCACGAATATACAAAGAAGTAGCAAGAGAAGATGAATCAATTTTAATTTTAGGTAACAAGTGAATGCTACATATATTGAGAGTCGAACCGGTGTCAATGAGAGCACACCTAATACCGATGTTATTAATGTTGACTATTATCATTAGAGGATCCACTTGCTTTTGTACTTTCGTAGGTGGGAGTTCATATGGATAGAACATAATACTTGGAAAATCCACACAAATATGAGCCATCAATGTATTAAAATCTGTCAACCTCGTAGAAGAAGGCAAGAGAATATTTTGCAAGGATGCTTGAAGCATACCTTGGTAAATCGAAGCAGTCTAAAGTAAATCCCATGGTGAGATCTTGGCGAGAGTAAAGCAAAGTTGCTCTACAAGATCATACTCACTAGGTGCTTTAGCTGCAAGTTTAGGTGCTAGAGGAAGGCTTGGTTGAGAAGGTGGTAAAGAAGTTGGTTGATTTAAATTTTGTTGATTCTGTAATGCCCCGCCACGCAACCGTAGATGAAGTTGCAATTTACTACTCAAACGTACTATTTGTTTTGTTTTGTTTGTTTAAGTACAAATAACATGCAAGTTCACTACCCATTGCCAACAACCTCTAAGGTTACAAGACTGAGATTACTTTAAAACCCAAACAAGAAACATGAATTGAAAATATCACATTTAATTACTTAACAAATTGAACGCATAGATTCCATACATGATAAATTACATCGAAGCAAAAGAGATACCACATGTTTTAAAATAACAATAAATTTACAATACGATTACAACACTCATTCCCCGAATGGGGTAAATCCAATAAAAACGGTTACAAATTACATCTTCCACCTCGATACAAATGAGGGGTATTAAATTACAATAACTACTGAAATGAATAAAACATGAAAGCAACAAGATCCCATGAACTCTCCAGCTGGAAATCTCGTCCACACGAACAAGAAGACGACCCAACGGATTAAGGTGCACGTTCCACCCAACCATGTGATACCCGAAGGCTCACCCCCTGTGCTAGGAGATAGTAACAAGGAATCCTATACAAGACCATCAACCCCTAGACACAGACTAACTCATACTGGCACAACCAATCACATAAACCATACAACCACAAGGATAACACAAGTACAACTCTAACATCATTGACATAAGTCACATTGCTTCCAGAAATAAAACAGACTGCGTATGATAAGAAGACCATACACATACAACCAAATACCAATTGTTGTCATAGAAAGAGTGTCATCACATAGCTCGACATGGGATATCCTCTGGGAATCTTCATAGGCTCCGACCCCCACTATGAGTTGTCTTGATGGCCTCTACCGAATCTCGACACCCATACTCACTCATGCAAAATCAAATACCTCTCATAAAGACAAGATAGATGACCTTGCCATTCCAGGCCTTCCCACTCACCCCAAGCCTATACGAGCACTTACGTCCATGAGTGAGGCTCAATTATCTTAATTAGTGTGAAAAACTACCTAAACTTCTAAGTATATTGTTTTAGTTATCACTTGATTAAACCACCTCTGAAGGTTTCCCAGTTCACCTCTTTGGGCTTTGGCCCCTAACAAAAGCCACTCTTCTACTTAACATACCAAACAAAACCAATCACCAAGGGAATCCCAGGTGCATTCCAACAAGATAAAACCACTCCAACTTTAGGAGGAACACATAATGAAAACTCACTCCAAACACTGGAGACAACAAAAGTCAAACCCTTCTCCAAACATTGGAGGCAACAAAACACATCCACTCCTTCCAAAGGAGGCACAAACCATTCCCGGTCGCAAAAATTGGGTAAAACAATGGGTACATTCAGATGCACTACTCAAGGCAATATGAGAAACCCCAACCTCAAAGGAAACCCAATCTGGAAGACTTACATAACAATAGACACAATTGCCCAACACCGAGAATGAACAAGAACATCACTAGAAAACATTTTAGGCAATTAAATAAACTAATGTTAGGATTTTTTAAATCTAATCAACTCAATCAACGTTACTTGCAATTATTCAAAAATAAATAAAATTTAATTCACAACGTTGAGAAATTTAAAATCAAAGATTTAATTTCGTGTTTTTCAATCATGCAACATAATCAAAATCAATTTGATAAATAAAATCATTTGATTAAAAACCAAAAACAATTTTTATTTCAACTTCCATAATGAATATAATCAACTTAAAATTAACTATATTTAGATACACATATATATATATATATTATATATATATATATATATATATATATATAAAAGTATATACTTGATGTATATACAAATTTATAAATATATTTAAATATATAATTATCATTTAAATAAATCCATTTTAACTCAACTAATTCACTTATTTAAAAATACATAAAGTATATATATACATTATATATATATACACACAATAAATGCATATTATATATATACATAAATATATATATAAATAATTATTAATTTTTTTTAATTTAAATATTAATAAAAAAAAAAACAAGATTTATAATTATAAAAAAGGAAGCCCACGCATTGGGGCTACGGGCCCCTCCCAAAGGGAGAGGCCAGGCTGCCCACGCAACCTCCCCCATATGGGGGTGCGCTATGTGGGCAGCGGCGCTGCCTCCACAACACCTCCCCATGGGGGGCGACTGTGGGGGCAGGCCCCCTGCCCCCCCGATTAATCATAATTTCTTTTTTTTTTAGTTTAAAAAAAAAAACAATTTTATTTTATAAAGACTTCTCTACAAAAAATAAGCTCTGTTTTCTAGTAAAAATTCCAGAACAGAACATATTTAACTTTTTTGGCAAAAAAAGAGATCTGGGTAAAAAGAATCCCAACATGAATTCAATATATGAATATATATATGCATATATATATAAATTTTCATTGTTTAACACTGAAGTTGTGCAAATTCTTTTCTCCAAACAAAATACACAACAAACTAATTTGCAAGCACAATTTCTTAATTTCTAGTTCATAATAGAAATTCTTTTTCTTATCCTTTTTTTATTTTCTATGGTTTGATTCTTGCTTTGTTTTCTTTTCCATGATTTCAACAGAGTTTTTCAAGTTTTGGAAATAAAATTTGACATGAGTTTTTCTTGCAAATCAAACAGAATTTAAAACTTTTCCAACAACATAATAAAATTTGCAAAAAATTTCAAAATGAAAACAAAAATCATAGAAAGAAACCTGGTTTTTTCTCCAAAGCTTGAAAGATTCCAATGGTGCTTCCAAATCTTATTTGTTTTCCAGCTCACCCAAGAAATCCAAACTTTTCTTCAAATCCAAAAACAAAGCCACAGCCAATCTTTTCTCCACCAAATTGAAAGTTGAAAGGAAAAAATGAAATTCCCTTTGCTCTCATAGAGTTTCCCCAAATTTAGTCAAAACCCCTAAAAATATCCCATCCACCAAATTTATTGCAAATTTGGGGATATTTTCATTTTAAAAAATTTAAAACAAAATTGCTTTCCAAATGGAATTTCATGCATTTAAAAATTTCTTTTTACAAAAAGAATTCAAAATTTTGTAAAGAAATTATTTTACATATTAATTTTCAAAAAGTGCAATTTGAAACATATTTTCATTTTTTTTTAATTTAAATCTAAATATCCAATAATGCCAAAACAACTAACTTAATTCAATTTATCACTATTAACTTAATTAATCAATAAACTAAATCTAATCCAAGATTAGATTATTTTATTAATTAAATTAAATTAATCAATAAAATAAATAACATTTCAACATTACAATCAGATATATTTAATCATCATTTTAACTACACCCACCATTTAATAACCTTTATAATATGAAATTAAATAAATAACCAAGGTGAAAGGGACAACATTAAAACAACTAAACCCGACTACAACCCAACGACACACTATGACCAGGGTGGTGACTTGGCATGAAAAACCTAGCTACTATTTCCCAATCGATTACCGTTGGTCAATGGACACACTCAAACCTGTGAAATCAGGTGGAGTCGATGTCTTGTACCTATCAACCTGCGAACAAAGAGTATATCGAACATGCATATATATGATATAATAAAACACACCATGAAGAGGAAATCTCAAAATCATAGGGTGCTCGCAAGCGAGTGATACAATCCCGTCCCCTTCACCAATACAGACTTTCTAACTAATGAGTCTAACATCAACAATATAATAAAAAGCATAAGGCATCTTTAATTAAATATCTGCTACGCTAATTCAAAAAATGTCATAATGATAACATCAGAGTAAAATTCCATCACATCAAAATATTACATACGCATCGCTTAATAGTTGCGATCAAATAGAACCAAGTACCAAAGTCAAAGTGCTAATAGAAATAAAGCATACATAGAAGAACACTGTTCGATCAAAATAGCAAAATGGAGGGGTGCTATAGATTCCTTCTACTATTGTAAGTATAGGCTACCACTTTATGGGAGGAAGCCTTAGATTACATGAATCTTGTGTAAAGGTCTAGTGTGTCAATAGTGATGGGAACCCCACAAGTAGAATGAATTCTTTTAGGAGACAAGCTAGCTGAGATCACATAAATGAAGGGTCTCTTAGGCCTCTGAGGGGTTGTAGAAACTATAACTACATTCATGAACTCTTCGACTTGCAAAGTGGAAGAAGGTTGTGATGAAGAAGTATGTTCAACAGATCTGTAGCTAGAAGGAGATGCCCCTAAGAAATCATCTAGGGCATCATCCAACATATCAAAATATGTTTTAGAGAATGCATCATCACAAGCATTAAAGTTTTGAAGAAAAAGATCCAACATGATTGAGTTTCACATCGGGTTCACCAAAATGTATAGGAGGGGATTCACTACTCCCAAGTCTCTAGGACAAAGAAGCGTCTACAAGGAGCGAATAACCCTTGATTACCTCAAAGTACAAGCTCAAGTGACAAAGTGTGAAATAGAGAATATTACAATAACATAATTAAATAAAATACCAGGCTAGAATGATAAAACTGTAAATTAATAGAATTTGATCAAGATTTAAACAAAATATTGATTACAAAAATAGAAAGATAAAGACTTACAGATTCTTCCCTATTAAGGACAAAGTTGTGACCAATAGATGACATGTTTTAGGGACGTCTGTGCCCCGTGTTGTCATCCTTGTCAAACTAGGAGATAAAAACCTGAAATCTACAAGTACCTAGCTCTTCAAATCCAAAAATCTGCGTACAAAAAGGACGAGGAAAAATGTTGGGGTTGTTTCAAGGCTTGCCTTAATCAAACCCATGTTTTGGTATTTCCACCTCCATGGACATCCAGATAGATAGAAAAAAACAAGATGTAAAATGTAATAGACGAGATGTGTGATAGAAACAAACCTCATTGTGGAGGAGAGACCCTATCATGAATAAAATAGATAAGACAAGTAGATATTTTTGAATAAACGAGACAAAAGCAAACAAGAGAGCATTACCAATAGCCCATGGCTCCTTTAACTTAACCAATTATAATATAATAATAATAACCTTGCCATCAAGTGTTGGGTCCACACCAAGCATTAGCGTACAAACATTCACAATATTCACAAGGCGTGTATCATACCATAATTCCAAAGGTCATACACAAAGACTGTCATGAGCATACCTCCATATACACAAGCTAACTAGCTCATACACATCACAAGTACAATAGTGAATGGATCTTACAAAAATCACAAGTACAATGGTGATTAGCTCATATGTACATCACAAGTACAACTATGACTCTCATTTGCACATCACAAGTACAACAGTGATTGGGTCATACACATACCACAATTACATTAGTGATTGGCTCCAACATCACAAATACATAGTCATTAGCTCCAAAACTTATCACAAATACACAGAGACTAGCTCCAACTCATCACACATACACAATGACTAGCTCCGACACATAACACATACACAATAACTTGATCATACATAGATCACAAATACAATGGTTGACTAATGCATGTCTATAATGCATCCCAAATAGAAAGAATATTAGTGATTGTGCACTACACTGTGGGTCCTATCCTTTCCTCCGATCTTCACCATTGGACAAATGGGAAGATGATTTGGTGCATCCCATACTACATCGCGGGTTTGTCCTCAACCCAACAAGGCCAAGTATATAGTTTGACAAATGGGAAGAGGATTCAGTGCATCCCATACTACATCGTGGGTCTGACCACCATCCCAAGGCTTTCCACAAGTAGTGGACCTACCATAGCCCGATGGATTCCAACTTTAATTGCATATAGGCTACCAACGACAATTTTGTCCACCCAAGAAGAAGTAGCTCCTGACATATACCACTTTATGACCTTAGTGATATTGTCAGCTATCTTCACAATCTCGGGTAACACCTAGTGAACCCCCTCGATACAACAATTATCCTTGGATTACCATTACTCGCACGGGTGGGTCCCTATCCGTGCAATTGTTGCCATATCATATAACTCAGGTAGCTTATAACAACCTTCACTTTCATGAACCAAGTGAATGTCAGCTAGTCCCTAGCAGTAGCTTAGACATCAGTCATTGGCACGGTCTAATGACTGTTTGTCACTGCTTAAATATCCTGGAGATTCACTCTTGGGCGGGTCATACATAGCATGAATCACAATCACAATCAATAGATACACGAGGGCCTATACATAGAGACCTCTAGATATGGAGTCGTTTTTCACAACACATAAAAGTTATATGGAACCAACACAAGATGGAATTCATCCAACAAATACATATAATCAAATAGAAATTATAAAGTAGTTAAATCCCTTCATTTATTTACTATTCAAAAGCACATCATGTATTAAATATAGTTTATTAAATTTCCTAAACTTGTTTCATACCCATATGGTACCCATTTCAGCCTCAAACTAAAACAAGTTAGGAACAACCCCAAACCCCAAAGTTATCCCCTTGAACCCTCCTCCTTTGGACTTGAGGTCACAAAGACATCCTTCACCTAAGGACCTCCTACGTACTTGCTTCTAAACATATCAAAGTCACACGTAGTTCTCCCTACTAGGTCTCTTAAAGGTTGTATATATATTGTTTCCCATAAACAAGGTTTTGCTAACACTCCCCCCTTAAGGATATTGAGGTCTTGGATCAAAATCCACCCATTTTATTTATAATCCTGTTTGAACATCCTGACTCTCTTTTAGGTTCATCTCATTGACCTAGGGGATAGGCATATTACTTAATACAAAGTTACATTGGTTCACACAACCCATAAGAAATCATTCTATTTGAAACTCATTAATAGGTTCAATTGAGGCTCTTATACTCAAGGGGTCAATAGATATCTTCGAAGAACATCCAATAGTATTTATAAACTTTTTAAAGGTATAATCAATGCCTAAATCCTACTTAAGAGAGTTGGCAACACTATGTCCATTGAGCGAACATATGAAAATATAAAACCAATAGTAATTTTACTAATAGTATTCTTAATTTTTCAATTTCCTTTACACTATGGTGCAACTTCATATTCTTATAATAGTTTAGTTCATAGATTGGATAATTTATTCATACTTGCCATTTATACTAATCCCGACCTTAATGGTCATTAGTTGGGTATCAAGAGATGCTACATAAGATTTATAGATCATAACTCACTCTCGACAATGTTGTCAAATTAAATAGTAGTCCCCTTCCTTTGTTCACATGATAATTCCAATAGCAGGGTTCTCGTATTGAAGAGGTTGATAGACATCATGTAGTCATAAAAAAACATTTACCATGGTACCAATGAATTATCGAAGTATCGAGTTTCAACATTAAAGATATGTTTAGTAAAGTGTGGTTGCAATATCATTAGATGGAATCACCATTATTTGCAATATTATGCAACCACGAGCCAAGGCTCATTTTAAGTGTATATTATTCTTGGTTCATATTACTAGGTTATCTTATGGTTAAAGATTTGACCTAGAACTCTTTGCCATTTTATTTCCCTTAAAGTTCGAACATAATGTTATTCAAATGATCAAACCTTGATTATAGTAAATTCTTGGTTTATAAATCCCTCCTAATCTCAACTTCTTCGCCTTCCATATACATCCATACCTTAGTTTAACCATTTGATTATAAGCATTCTAACAACAAATATTTATTCAACAACTAAGATTACTTATTTAAGTATTCTAATTTCTCACTACTTCTTTCGGATACTCAACAACACCATCAAATTAAAAGATAGTTTCCATGTATTAAGCATGCAACAATCTAGTGTAACTATAGTTTTAGTTTCATCAATAATGTCCTTATCCACTACATAATAAGTTATTTATTGTCAGGGCTCGATTAAGTAAGTATTGAGCAAGTAAGGCAATGTCGAAAAGAGATTAAAAAGGGCACAACATTCTAAGAAGCACATACAAACGTCCAATAGAGGTAATTGAGGAATATTACAATGATGCCCTCACATGTCTAGGTCCAATAAAATAGTTGTGTTATTTACACAATTTAGCAAACATAAATAAGTCC
>VDFB02034920.1:0-50346 GCA_007258455.2 Sequoia sempervirens
GGTCACTTGTGTGGCCATTCTCGTAACCAATGAACTCTTGCAGAAACTTTGTTTTTAAGGCTCTACGTTTTTTTTCTCCATTTGGAACTTGTGGGTATCCCTTTCCTTTGCTAGGTAAAAGAACCTCGGGAGCAGAAGGAAAATGCTTGTAACTAAGGCCATCCATAATTTCTCCATCATCAATAATGATTTCAGCTGGATTCTGGTTCAGTGTGCATATCTCAATATTGCAAGACCTTTTGCTGACAAAGGCAGATTCTCTGTTTCCTTTGTTCAGACTTGACTTTTTTGCTTTCATTGACTCTTCTGCTCGTCTTTGTTTGGGATTCGTTCCTGAGATAGATAAGGCTTGGAGATGGTGCCTATTCTGAGAGTATATGTCTGCAGCAGCTGTATGATTTCTATTCAGGTGTACATTAGCAGGTGGTCGCCTATATGATCTCCGGCCTTTTGTAGGGCTTGGACCTTTGACAGACTCTGTCGTCTGGGACATTGGAGGAGGAATGGTAGAGAAATTTTGTAGATTGCCATTGTAGCCATTTGCACAATGCAATCCATTTTTCTGCTGCATTACAAACAATGATGCACCTTGAAAAGGAATTTGTTTATTCAAACTTGACGATTCCATAGCAGCATCTGCTTTGTCAGGGACTATGCAAGAAGAGCTAGAAGCTCCAGAGTGCCCATTTGACACCAGACAGACATGACTGAACTTTGGAACAGGAGGTATAGGTGTTTTAGAACCCTGAGTTTGCTGTTTCACGCACATGCTATCTTGGATGGGTACAGGAATCTTAAACATCCTGTCTTCACAAGAAGCCCCAGTTGATGCACTGGTTATGGGATGAAACCAAGGGACGTGCTTTTGTGAAGAGGCATGAAGTAGTTCGGAAAATGTTCCATTATTTTTATTTTCTGGTATAATGTTTTGCTCAATTCCACAATTAACTGGAACTGAAACACTTTGTCCCATCAGCCTCAGAACAGGCACAGAAGGAACAGAAACAGGGTAATTATTACCAAATATTGGTCGTGCTTGGGCATTGACCTGCTGCAATAAAGCTGAGTTACTTTGTCCCACAAAATAAGCAGGAAAAGAAATTACATCTCTTTTTCCAGAGGGAACTGAAATATCCTTTCCTTTATGATTTTGAAATGGAATATTACATTTTGGGCCAGAATCTAAATCTGAATTTCCACTTGTCGGAATTGGCATTACATTCTGTGTGAGATTTTGATTTGAGTCCATCGCTGAACTTACACCAGTATAATGAAGAGATGATTCAGAATCATCATGGAACTTCAAAACTACTGGCTTTCTGCATTCCAATGGTATATTAGTATCTTTATTGTACAGAGTTTTCATTTGCATATGTTCATCTCTTGTCACTGTCATTGGCACCTGCAAAAAGGCTGGGGACATGCCATTTGTACGGAAAGTCCCCTCTTGACTGATAGCTACCTTTGAGTTCAAGCAATCAACAAAGGATGTAGGTGAATTACAAGTGACATTTGTTCCATTAAAGAAGGGCACAATAAAGTTTGGATGTTTTCCCCATGGATTGAACCATTGGGACGATTGCAATGTCTCTGAATGCTCTTTAAGAGGGTCAGATTTGATGGCTTCCTTATCTGAAAGGGATGAATGGCCTGTTGAAATCATCTGAGAAACATTCATTTGGTTATCCAGTCCAGGTGTGTTGCTGTCCATTAGAGTTCTTAAATAGACCTGTGAATTTACCTGATCAGTTTTTTTGGTTTGTGCCAAATTCTTATTCATAGCAGCTTTCTTCTTAGAATAAGTTCTTTCTTTCTGTGCAGGTTTATTGGCACGACTAACATCTGATTCCTTTACTTTAGTCTTCACTCTTCTGTCATCCTTCTTGCTTTTGTGTTTCTTTGAAAGATGTTTCGATAAATCTCGTTCACTTTGATTTTTAGCCATTAGTTCAACAACATCCATAGGTACATCATCATCCACTTCAGAACACCTCTGGTTCATCTGCCCATCTACATGAATGGAATTGTCCTGAAGCAACCTGTCCCCTGATGTCTGTACCAAGTCTGATGCACCTTGCGGCATTTGAATAATATTAGAGATCACTTCAAATTTCCTTGCATTTGAGGAATCCTGAAACAAAGAAATCATTTAGAGATCACTGATGTCCTGACCAAAAATGCTTAAATTTGCCCCTTAAAAATTGAAGAATATGTGGGCATCCAAAATGCATTGGTTACCTTCCAGGTACAACTACTATGTGCAGATTGTTTTGGAATGGACTTGTGATAAATGTAAATATGCATGCCTTAAAATCAAGCACACGGTTCATCAAACTAGATTTGTTTGTCTACACCCAAGAGATTACTTTTCTCCAATCTTTCTAACAGGACAAAACCAAGAAGCAAAAAAATAGCAAACATTCCTATGCATAATTTGAGTTTATTTCCAAACCATACATTTCTTTCCAGTATTTCTACTCGTAAAGTCAGATTCCTTATCATTCACAAACAAAAAAGGATATCATACCACAAGACAGTTTTGTGTCTACTCATATAAAGAACATAAGTGGCTCTGGTTGATGGTTAATAATTTTTTAGCTTTAACATGTACAAGAAAATTCAGTGTGTAAAAACGTGGCATAAAAGTACAAACAAGCTGAATTCTAGATTTCTTAAAGATGTGTGTGCTTATGACAGTGTTGAGTGAAATAAAACTGACAGTATATTAACAAAGAACTAGACTAGAATATATACAATTTGTCATACTTGTTAGGGTGATTAGTGCTCTGGTGAGTAACAAAAACATTTATCAAATAATTTTCATGTAAATTAGAAGCTAGCCGGAGGACAGATATGTGTCATATTGTAGAGAGATTATTAATGAAATGGAGAGTAATCTAATAAAGGATTTAAGCAAAATCAAAACACACAATCTTAATGTTAAGAATCATTTAGCATCTCATTTCAAAGAAAGCCATTATCTGTAAGTCATTGACTATCAAATTGGGGGAAAGGTTGAGGAAGGTTACAATGAATATTAAAAAGCATATTCACTATTACTAAAAAATTGTCAGCTAAAGTTAAAACTCATTGTCTGAAGAAGAAAAACTAGTCTAAGAGTCCTTTAAGTTGGATAAACTTGGCAAAAAGCAATAGTGTTATTTTCAAACTAAATAATCCATTTATTTGGTAATAAAAATATAGCTTTTAGAAATTCTTAATAGATCAATATGAAAATAGGTTCTCTAATGTGCGAAAAAATAGGAGACAGGCATAAGCGATAAAAATTTCTAAACCCAAGAAGAGTTTATGCTATGACCATCTTGGAAGTTGTTACAGGAATTTACTTTAGTAAAGCATCATTTGAAGCAATGTAAAAATAACTTCATTACAGGAAATTATTGAGTTTTTTCCATCAGTCAGAATTTTAGATTTTCATAGAATTACAAGGGTCATAATATAAGAAAATCCCAGTATTTTACAGTGTTCTTTAGTCATCATTTTTCAGAGGAAGCCTGTTATGGATTGATCTTATCAATATTGTTGCTATGGATGTGAGTAATTGAACTATTAAGCAAACAGTAAAGAAAATGTAATCAATTTATCATGATTATCCACCATTTATCCACGAATAGGCATTTACAGCACCATGCACAGCAGCTCCAACTCATATCCTTATACTACTTTCCCCCACAAAAAAACAAACTGAACATATTTCATAGAAGTAATTAATACACGCACACACAAATGTCTTTCCTATATAAGAAAATATGGGCTTTTGGAAACAACAAAAAATGATAAATGAATCACAGCACTTTAAATATACCCAAAATGGAGTAATTAATACACGCACACACAAATGTCTTCCCTATATAAGAAAATATCAGCTTTTGGAAACAATATAAATTGATAAATTATTCACAGCACTTGAAAAATACCCAAAGTAGAGCAGCCACATTAATTCTTTAATCTAACATACAAAATAACATTGCAATCAGCAAATCAGTGAGTAACCAAGAGTTATTGTTACACAGTTAAACTTTTTATGGTTTGTTATTGGAAACATGTAAAAATTATTTTCACCAACAGTGATTTACTATTTAGTTTAGGTGAATGAACAAATTTTGACAAATATATTAGTAACTGAGCATGTGCTTGTAATACCTCTTATATGTGTCCATAAAAGAATCCAAAATATCATCAGAAAACTAATGAAAGTAAGCCAATTAACAAACCAAAAAATGCAATTGGTGGTATACTAACACTGATGTACATAATATATCATTTCTAGGTCAAACAATTTTTTGTTTTCGTAGGAGGTAATTACTGCATCATTATATTTCATTTTCTTTTCAAGTGGTCCCAGTACAAAGGGCAAACAATTTGTATGAGCAAACAAATATGGACTGCAGTTGAAATAAAGGAGAACATGCATGATGATTCAGCTAAGTTATGTTTCCTTCAGTAATCATTAATCACATGCGAATCCTTGTTGTTTACAACATAATGGACTAGTATGTTGTGTTATTTCACATAATGGGTAAAGAAAAGAATTCATACACACCTTTAAAGCAAAGCTTGAGTAAGCATCCAAAGATTGAGTTTTTTTTACTTGTTTTTTCTTCATTTTAGCGTTTTCTGGTTGTCGTTTCTTGCGTTTAACATTAGTGACATCTGCACCAAGATGTACTTCAGCTTTGTTAGTTATTTCAATTTGTGATTTTGGAGATGTTTTGGCAGCATCTTTGAGAACTGTCATGGAATCAATCGGTACTGGAAATTGTTCAAGATTCCCAGCTCCACATATATTTTCCTCCACTGTATCAGCCAATTTAGAATCTTCTTTCTCTTTGTTGCAGATCTCCAAAGCCAACGAGTCAGAAGCAATTATATCTGCTATTGATCGCTTCTTCTGTGACTTCTTCTTACTTCTAGATTCGCTGACTTTCAAATTTTCAGTTTCTTTAGAAAGCAGCACATTCAATTTATCAACGGATCCTTGATTCGTGGGAAGGTCAACACATTCTTTTCCTTCTGTTATGTTGCTTTTATCACTATATTCAATGCCTGAGCTTTCAATTCTGCTTGTATGTGGGACATCATTCTCTTCATCTGTTGCTCTCAGTGAAGGATCCCTTTCTTTGATGCTTGATTCCACAGTTTGAACTGTCAATGATTTTATTTCTTCTTCTGAAATTGCTTCCGTATTGTTTTTGCAAGCCAAAGTTTGTTGACTAGGTTGAACATTTTTATCAGAACTCAAAGGGACAGGAGGAGCAATGCCAATGTTTTCTGTCTTGTTTGCAACCACACCAGGTTGATCAGCATCACAAGTTTCAGAACCCAATGATAATATTTGTGAGGTAGCCTGTGGTGTCCCCGTTTCTCTTACCTTCTTACTTATCTGTTCAAATATGTTTTTGTTCCTTGAAAAATATTCCCAGGAATTTGAAGAGTGATGAAAATTCTGAAAAGCATTAAATTTCCTTTCTTTTGACCCAAATACATCATCCTTTTCACTTATTAATAAGGAAGATAATGGCTGTGTTGACTGCCCCATGTCAGCACATGCCTTTTTCCTATCCTGTTTATTATGGCAATGCTTCCCAGTCATATCAGCCTTTCCTGCAGACTTAGACAAACACCGTAGCTTTGAAATTTTCTCCTCTGTTGCATTCAGAGTTTCAGATTTGCCTTCTTGGAGGTTCACTGGAACTATCCCTTCACGCCTGCAATGCTCCATTGTCTCTTCTGTTACCACCCTTCTGTCTATTTTTTCCTTTTCATTTTCATGTGCAGGTGAAAACAAAACAGAATTTGATTTTAAATCAACTGTTGGACACTCTGCCATTTGTGTATCATTTAGTGTATTTTCCCTACACTTCTCCTGCAAATTGGCATTGGATGTAGGCACTGGTATTCCAAACATCAGACGACTAGGATCACAATTGCCATCACATGCCTGTAAGGAATCACAAAGGTTCTTCGCACTGGTTTTCTCAACTAAGATCTCTGAAGAAGTGTTAATGCCATCCAAACATTTTCTACAATTCCACCATTTGTATCGGGGAACTTCAATGGGAGGCAATGCTGCATTGACTTCTTCCTTTGATCTAGTTTCAAGTAAGTGCTGAGGAAATGGCCAGCATATATTTCCATTCACTTCACGAGTTCTTGCAACATAGCCACTGTATGAGGAAAAGGGTCCAAAAAGCAGATATAATCAGGATAGTGTAAAAAATTCCATTAACTAAAATATTGTTAATGACAGTCAAATAAAGGAAGCATTCCAACAAGAAATTATTAATAGCTTATAGGCCAAAGAAGTACTGACATTAATCCAATAAATTAGAGACAGCGCCTAATGACCTATACCTAGGATGAACCATTATTTGCTGATACATTTCATATATCTTTGCAGTTACTCATATAACAGGAACATAAACCATACCCCTTGGAAAAAGAAATGTCGATAACCTGTGTTATCACTTTTCTTGAGTCGCCATATATAAATAAATTACTGAATGCAACTCTGAACAATTTTTATCTTCTGCATTTTCACTTTTTCAAATGAAGTTCAAATTCCAGAAGAAATCTACAGGACTATAGATATACAAATAGCTACAGAGATGGATTGTATATGCATGCATGTATGCAAATGAGAGTGAAAGAAATAAAATACATATTTGTTGGACAGGAAGCAATTCAAAAATATATGTTCAAAACCTCAGAATATGCAAACGATTCTAAAAACTAAAAAGAAATCATCTAACAGAAATTTGAAATTTCCTTTTCCAACAAATGAACTATAGTGTTCACAAACCGTACAAGAATCCATGATAATAATTTCAGCATCTCCAAAAGATAAGGATAGTTTCTTACCGAATGCTGAAGTGTTGGCATTTTGTGGCTTCTATTTCCATTTTATTGTCAGCTAAACGTTTTCCATCTCTAATGGTCCAGCATAATCCATGCATGTATGCCTCTATGTCCTGAGTTATAAATAAGAATCAGCACCACTGTGATTTAAGTTCATAAATTGCCTAAGATTTTGCTTCATGATTTACGTCACCTTGGTTTTTCCTTCAACATCATGCTGCTTCAAAACAATCATGATTTCTGCAATATTTCCTTGTACAGGAAATTCAAGCACTTCAAATCTCAGCCAATCACCTGCATATATACATATATTAGTGCCCACAACATGGACTGTAATGCAAAACCTAAAAAAAATATTGATGCATAAGTCAACACTTCAAAAAGAGACTCGAGCAAAGAAGCAATTGAACATTTCTTAGTGATGTTTGAATGTCAATAATAGTCACCAAACCAGATGGATCTAACTAGACATTTTTCTTTTAATTTTTGTTTCAGTAAAATGATACAGAAATCTGAGGACTAACTTCCTATGTATTAGAGTATCATGCCTACAATACATGTTTAACATTTAATTATCAATCCAATGCCCATATGTAGCATGCACCTACTGACCATGGAAGTGGTCCCTAGATGAAATTTCAGAGCTTTAGCGCAAGATATTTTCCTAGCAACCTATTATCTAAATTTCAAATTAATTTCATAATAACTGGAACTTATCAACAAGGGTCCTATCCCTTAGCATGCAACTCTAACTATAGAATTCATATTTCAAGTTCACACTCATACAACTAAATTGTTTGACTGCTGGGATCTCTACTTCCACCTCATTTTTTCATTATATGAGGTTCCATGTTAGGATATGTCATTTATATTTTTTATTTACATTTGTAAATGTTATTGTCCAATGCTGCAAAGTTGCAAATAAAGCAGATAGAACGCAATCAATACAATTTGCCATGTCTATAAAAAATATTATAGAAATATGAAAATACACAAAAATTAAAAAATAAACCATGAGTTAATTTGGGGGAAGGGTTAGAATTGAGATACTAAGTGGTTGAGTTAGATGTTTTCTGTCTTCTATGTGAATTTAGCTTAATTTTAAATCTTTGTGGCTTACCTTTTTTCTGTTGTTATGATCATTGATCGATATTAGGCAAATCTGGGATGTGCCTAAAAGGTGCCCTAACCAGTATGGGTATGGGTGTGGCCTACAGCACAGTACCCAGTAACACAGTGTTTAAATGCTAATATTGTACAGGCCAGTAATTTGAAAAGACTCAAATCACAAACTAATTACAATGGAAAGGAATAGGGAATCTTAAAGTGCTCCAATGTTGCATTGTATTGTGGCACAGATTAAATTATTGGGAATTTACAAGCAAAAATCATTATATATCTAATTCTGAAGAAGAAAAATATTATTTTCCCCAAGATTTAAGTTCAGATGAGCATGAATTATATCACGCCTACAAAGATGACAGAAGTTCAGGTAAGAACAAAGTGAAAGTTGAAGGTGCAACATTCCAAGGTTCCAAAGCCATTAAGGATTTATTTTTATCCTTACTTTACCTTGATAAAGATGTTCAATTTATTCAAATTATTATGTTCAATTACTTTTTCAAAAGTATAACTGTAACACAAATACAGGAATTTTGAAGTCTCGACTGTTCATCACAATTTATTGTGCATTCATGAATTGCGTAGCATACTGATTAGAAAAAAGAAGCATTGTACACATGTTGATAAGAAAACATAAGCATTATTATACAAATGTCATTCCAGGATAGATAGAATTTCAAATACCCAGATTCTTGTGACCCTTATGCATCTAGACAAAAACATCTACCAGTTCTGTCAGTCCTAATTAACACATGCTCATAACCACTGTATTCAAGTTCCCATATATATTTTTGCATTTATGTGGAACAGAATAACTGATTATATTCATGCCGAAAGTCACCACGTCCTAACATCTGCTGCTTGTACTACTGGAAATAAAGCCATTGCAGCTGTTAAAAGGAAAATTGCAGACATTTCACCTACATTGGAACAAAAACTATCCCACTTGATTCCCAAATCTACATAAGTACAAGGGACTGTACTGCATTGCAAATACAGTAGACTTAATTCTTGCCTTTTAGTCTTAATACGTTGCAATGAATCCCCTCATTGCTTAAATGGCATAATTACATGAAAACTAACTTAACAAGCTCGATTAGTTTTGTGGGCATACTCTTTCTTTAATCTTATACAATCCAGTCCCATTATTTCCACACTGCAGTGCCCCTATTCCCGTTACGACAATTCTTGGACTGAAATGCTGCCCATTTCAAATTATTTCGGTACTGCTCAGCACCCATTAACATTGTTTCTCAGCCCAGTTGAAAAACTCCATTGCAAAGAACTTTTCAAAGCCAAGAAACCCTAATTAAGACTGGACCCAATGTAGCAAACCTAACAGTTAAAAATAACTATGTAACATTTTTATTATGAACTCTTTACTTACAATTGCATGCCAAGAAAGACACTACAACTGAAGATCGCGAAAACTCGGTCAATAGTTTTCATTGAAATTTAAACTCTCGGTGAAACCCAATAGGTCGTGGAATCGAATCTCGCAAATTACAGCCAACAAACTCTGAGCTGAACGAGCAGAGCAAGTAAACAATTAATACATATTTTAGGTCAACACAAAATAAATATATCGCAATTATTTCAGTCCTGAACTTTTTTTAATTCAAAAAGATCAAAAGTCAACGAGGCGATCGAAACTCACAGATTTAAATCATCAAAATCATATCTGCAATCAGCGCGTTTGAACTTCAATCTCTCCATATAACAACAGTAAATGAAATACATGAATCTACAGAAATTTCAACCGGACAAATACATTTAAAGAAATGGAAAACAAACCCCGATAAAGCTAGGGTTTCATTCATTTCTAGGGTTTCTTTATTTTTCTTTTTTCTTTCTCTGTTCACGGAGCGTCTGATTACTTACCAACTAAATGTACAATAATTATTTTTCAGAAAAAGCAAAAAAAAAATTATTCTACAAAGGCATTCAAACTGATTCCTTACCCTCTGCATGAAAACGACACACAGTATTATCGTAACCAATGAGGTTGGCACACGTCATACCTGAAAATTGAAGTTTTAGATAGTCATTATTATTCTCTGTGATCTTTGAAACCCTAGTTTATGTAAAAGATAAAAGTCTTCTGTGCGCTCATGACTCGCCACGTGGCATAGTACTTTCTTATGATGGGCTTGTACTTTGAGAAGGGGTAAAATCTTATAAAATTTTGTGTTTGTGCGAAGCTATAACTAATCTGGTTTGGCAGTTCAAATATTTTACCTTTTACCTCCTCCACTAGTGAGGGTCATTATCCAATAAATTCTTTTATAACCTTACAAACTTTATTTTCAATTTTCTTTGTGTTTATAGGTTAGACCCTCGTAGTCTGAGGTAGGGTCGATTGTTTCTCAAAAGGATTGAAAGCTACTTGATACAACGGTCAATATATTGTTTCTAGATATAAATATGTGTCGAGTTTGAATTCGAAATTTAAAAAAATTATCAAAATTAATAAATAAAATTACTTTCTTAAAAAGAGAATTTTTCTTTACATTTGTTTTATGGGACTCTTTTTTTTTTGTCTTAAGCAAAAGGTAGGGGACTGTAGATATATTAATAATAATAAAAATTTACAATAAATAATAGTTTATATGATCCCAAAAACACCTTTACAACGATGAGCTATCTGTCAGCCCCTAGTTTGCTACTAAAAATGGGTTGATTATATAAAATATTCAAAAATCCACAACAAAACTTGTTTTTTCAGTCTGAAACTAAGATAGATTTGGGCATGAAGAAAGCTAACTAAGCACCCTTGCACGGCCCCTGGACTGAATCCTCTCTTGGGTCTTCCTGTGCTATTAAGATCATGTATGGGACAGGACCCTACACCCTTCTTGCTCGAGCCAAATCTGATATGAATTTTCTGAATCTATTGCTCTAGAACTTGGCGCTCCAAAAACTATTGCTCTGAAACTTTGGCCTCGGTAGCAGCATTCTTCTTACTTTATGGGACTTTTATTAATATAAAATATCGTTTGATTAATAGTTTGAATGACTTTTTAAATAATGTAATGGTGCAATTTGTGTATCCATTCCATTTTTCATTGAGTTTCTTTCACTTTAATATAATTATGTATCAACAAGTGATATGCTCATGTTAAGCTTGGCTCATGATCTTTATCGAAGATTAGAGTAAACAAATTCCAGAAGTATATTTTTTACTAGTTCAAATCCATACATCAAGGATTAAATATGTGGTGTGGGATTACACCTTTAGGTTTGTTGTGTTTATTCAAGTTTTGAAACATTCATCATACATAAGACATAATTTTCAAAATAGTAAGAACTAATTCTACCCATCATCATCACTCTTTTCATTAGACCTAAATACTCTAACCCTCACATTTATTTTTTAAATATTTATTACAATTATCCAATCCCACCTTTACCATCAAAAATAATATGATAATTATTTTCAAATATGTAGAATGTAACATTATAATTTGCTCAAACAACATAAACTAAAAAATTTATCTTATAAAGTGTTCTCATATAAGTGTGTGGTAATGGTTAAGGGGAAGGAAATGCGACCTCTTAACAAAATATCCTTTTGTGGTACGTTAGGACAAAATCATTTTTTCCAATGAAGAAATGTGAGTAATGGGGTAGATAGGTGGCTTGATTAGGTTTTATAACAATCCTTCTTGTATATAAGTGTGAGATTTCTTATGCTATTTAAATTTTTAAAAAGATAACAAATCAATTATTGTAATTAGATTGATATTGAGATAGATAAATAGAAATGATAAATAAAAGTTAGAGGAATTAAGGTTTTTAAAAAAATGGTATGATATTGATGTTGATTGTTGTGATGTTGTGATAAAGAGTTTAGAAGAAGAATTTAGAATCGGATAAATGGTTAGATACCTCAAATAAAGATAACTTGATATTTTCAATGCATACAATTAGATTATGCTCGTGATTAGTTTATATGTGGGATATTGTCCTAGCTAGTGTTATTTTGTCTAACACGGTATTTGTCCTCTAGTTCCTATACAAATCATTTGCCTAAATGTGTATGTGTCAAAGAATAGTGTGGTGCTAAGAAGCATGTAATTGGGACCCTATAATGTGTTGACATAAGTGCAATCATTTTTTTATGGTAATCAAGCCCCTAAGTTGTTTCAACAAGATTGAAATAGAGAATAGTGTGTATTAAGTAATTGTGCTTGATTTATACTAAGAATGATGATGTATGTTATCAATTATATAAATGTAAGATACAAATAATCAGTATTCCCCGTGAAATCACTAAATATTGTGTGCTTATATGCATAACCCTAGACTTGTAATTTGAAATGTTTAGCATGTGCATTAATGGGTAACGATCATATATTTGGATTATACTTGCCTTAGAATTTGAAATTTGAATTTTAGGAATTGGGAGACTAGATCATTGTTGCAATTAAATCTTAGAAAAAAAAAGAGGTCTTAATAAGTAAGTTAGTGTTGGTCTAAAGTGGAGGATTTTGTATCTTTGGGTGTTTGATTTAGGAGTAAGATCAATGAATGTGTCAAAAGAGTTAAATTGGATGCTAGAATTATATATAAATGACATTTATAAAAAGTGGCATAAAATATAGGGGTGGAAAAGTGAAGTACGCATGTTTCTCCTCTATATTTTTCCCTCATTTTAGTGTGTGTATAAATCTAAGTGAGCAAGCATGAAAAAGTAGAAATGAAAGAATGTGTATGTGCAAATCAAAGTGCTCAAGCA
Source organism: Sequoia sempervirens (assembly GCA_007258455.2). Taxonomy (NCBI): domain Eukaryota; kingdom Viridiplantae; phylum Streptophyta; class Pinopsida; order Cupressales; family Cupressaceae; genus Sequoia; species Sequoia sempervirens. Next base: position 12,740 of record VDFB02034920.1, read on the forward strand.
TGCCAAAGTAGAAGTGAAAGAAATAATTATGATAAAAGAGGATATAAAAATTATAGAAACTAAAAATCCAAGTAATTGGAATAAGTGTGTGCCCTTTTTTCTCTCATATACAACAAGCATTCATCAAGCCTATTATGACATCAAAAGACAATTTACACCAAATTTTAAATCTATGCATCTATCAAAAATAAATTTAGTAGTAATATGCTCCTTTGAATTATGTGTATTATAAGGATTTCCCATAAATCAAGGAGGAGAAAGAAAATGAAAATGAAAGCTTCAAATGACTATAAATTGAGTAAAAAATAGAGAATGGTATTTAAATGTGAAAATATGACTAGAAAATTGATTATGACTAGTAAATAAAATAAGTAGAAAATGTGTATCCACTTGATATACTTACCCATGTGGTTGAGCAATTTATATGAAATATAAGAATGAAAAAACAGCTATCAAGATTTGTACTACATAACATGTTTCTAGATAGTGTCCTTTCATGTGTAAGAATGTTTGGGATGGTATGGAACATCTTGAGCATTCTTTGGAAGAGGAAATATCATTCTAGATTTGGTACTCATTTTTGGCCTCATATAATTATATTGTGGGAGAAAAATTAGTGTTTGTATGGAATTAAAAAATGAATATGAATGTATATTTGGATTCCTCTTAAATATTTGTGCAATTCCAAAACAAAATACCTTATTTCAAAATAGTAAAATGTAAGGCTTTTGAAAGAACTAGGTCAAAGAAGGCTAAGAAAGTGGAAACTTCATCATGGAAGAAACAAGGATGACTTTTGGGATCTATATTATTATTATTTAGTTTCCCCTTCCTCCTTAGTTGTCATTTTAGCTTCCTTCATACTTGAGAACCTATAAATAACATGTTGGAAGGAAAAATAAGCATAGATGGAGCTTGTAGAGCATTGTATCTCTCTTCTTTTTCTTTTTTTTTGAGGTTATCTATGATCTTTATACTCATTTTTTTATTATATTTGGGAGTAAGGGAGTTCTTTGAGAGTTGCATTTGGTATTGGGGAGAGTTTTCAAATCTCTTAGATGGCCTATTGTCTTAAACTATTGTATTGATGTCATTTTGAAGTACTTAATTGAGCATGACTCGTATTTTTATGGTTTTTTTACTACAAGATATTTATCCACATTAACTATATGATGTCTTAATTTTTGTGGGATTACTTTATGTTTTCTTGTTATTCATTGTAAATTTGATATTATGTAAGTTCCACTCATTTAATTACTCTCATAGTTTAACTTTATTTGCATTCCATAAGTTGCTAACTAAATTGAGGTATAACCTTGATAGTTTATCAATCAAGTGGTATTAGAGTGATTCATTATTTTGGGAAGTTTGGTGTTGTTCTAAGTTTTTTTAAATTTCATGCTCACAACCTATTCAAGTGGAAATAAGATGATGCCTTTTGAAGGAGACATTATCAAATGCAAGTGGAAGAGAAGTTAAGAGTCATGCAGAGATAAGAGAATTTTATTATGGAATCAAGGTTCCTTAAGATGGAAAGTGTCATTTGATAACCTTTCTCAATCCTTGGAGACCATTAAAATATGTATGCAAGCCCTTGTCACGAGATTGAATAGAGATCCCAATGAAGGAGATGAGGAGCCTAAGGTAGAGAAAATTCTCCCAAACAAGCCTTTGTTTAAAGTTAAAGAAAATATTTAAATTCTACAACTTGAAGATGAGTAGATATGTATAGAAGCTTAATAATTGGCTAACCCAAATTTATACATATATTAGCATGTATACTCAAGTCCTCAAACATAAGATCACTTGGGTGGGTATGATCGGTGGGGTTGGGGCTTTGGTCGATGGGGTTTGCCCCAACTTCGCCACAAACCTAAGGTGAACTCTATATCCTCCCACGAATATAATCTACCAACTAGAATTTTTAATTAATTAGTGAATGGGTTCATCGGAATAAGTTAGTTAATTCGGGATTAATTAACCTGCTAGAGTAAGAGCTAGAATATGCTAACCCCATCGACCTACCCTTCGGAACCGACCTATTCACCCAACTATGGTTGGCTAGACATGCACTTACTGTTAGAATTGATGATTCAACCCACAGCTCCCATGAAACCCCTGCAAGAAATTACTTATCACAATAGAAAAGATCAAAAGAAAGATTGTGCTCAATAACCTGGATGAATACTACAAATGAATGTGCAAGCTTTATAAAAGCATGCACAAGAAAACCCTAAACGAGGATTTGACAAGATAGTGAAAAGTGATCTAATCTCATGTAATGAGACAACTTACCCTAACTTTAGTCCAAACTAATAATGAAAATGCAACTCCCAAGTTTAGCTTAAGTGAACTAAAGTAATAAGGGACTTAATAATTAATTAAAGATTAATTAATTATCAAGTGATATAATCCCAATTACTCCAACACCCCCTTAAGATCAACTTAGAAAGAAACTAAACAACTGATAAAGGAAGCTAAATGAATATCGAATGGGTCTCGGCTACAAGGCCTGATGAGGTACCCATGAACAAGCAACTGAAATCTCTTAAAACTGGAGAAAAGGAGAAAACCTCGTGGGAAAAAACTCCTCTCCAAAAAAGAGATAAAAGAAAATGAAATCATGCATGTGACAAAGAAAAGTAGGACTCAAATGTCCCCCCAAGTGTTGCTTTCATCACATAAGTGCAATCAAGATATCCCCATAGGAGAGAAAGGATGAGACAATGAATCCCCCCAGAAGGTGGAAGCTCCTAGGAGCTAAGTTAGAAGTGAATGTTTGAAGAAGGATTATGAAGAAACAAATCCAATGGTGTGTAAGAAGAATCTCTCTCAAGAGAAACAATCTCATGATGGATGCCATGAAAGAATGATCAAGGGTCAACATGTCTAAATCGAATGAAGCTAATCCAAACAATGTGGAGATGCATGTAGAAAAACCTCCAAAGGCTCTGATACCATGTTATTCCATGTATTTGAAATAAAAACCAATCATTTATTCCAAGCATTTTTAATCATTATTTAGGAAATAATTCTAGATCCAATATTTTATAAGGAAGAAAAATGTATGGAATGATAATTCCTTAATAAAATCAAAATCAAAATGTAGAAGAATATGCTAGTGAATTACATCTAGGAGAGCCATAAAAATAAGTAAATATGTTCTTGATCTTGAAATATTAATGAAGTACATAGGAGGTTTGAATAATAAGATCTATATATTCTTGTGTTGCTCTCTAAGCTGATTGACATAGATCAAGCATGCTCATTATCATAAGATAAATTATTTTCCTACTTCTTCCAAGTCTAATGAAGTTAAGGATGCTAAAAATTATAAAAGGAAATTAAGTTTACAAGAACTAAAAATAAATAAACACATTTTGATCATTATGGTAGGGATGGTCATCTAGAGTCTTCATGTTGGATACGACATCTGAAAAAGTACCCACACAAAAAGAAGGGTAAAATGGATGTTAACCTCAAAATAAAATTTCTTATATTGGTAAGTCCAGATTAGTGGTAATTCAAATTGGGATTCCAAAATTTCTTGCACTACTAGAAAGGTTGGTTTGGTACCCAAAGAAGCATTTTTTAACATTAATATTTTTGTTAATGAACTTAAGATTGATGTTTTTTATATTATTCTAGCTCACAAACTAACTTGAATGCACAAATGTTGGTTGAGAAACTTAGTTTGAAGACATTTCAACACCCTAGGGCCTATGACTTGGGTTGGATTAAGGAAGGTAACCATATTCTTGTCGATAGGAAATATAAAATAAGGTTTTCTCATGATAAAATTGTTAATGTAGGTGGCAAATATTGCTCCTATGGATTTGGTGTCAAGTTTTTTAAATCCCCTATTTATATGAGAAGAAAATAGTATTCTATATGAGAGGGAAAAAATTACAAGTAAGAAAGAATAAAAATTACTTCATTTTTTATGTGTGGTATAGATTCATGAGGCTTTGAAGGTCCTAAATATTCGTAGGAAGAAAGGTGGAAACACTTTTATATCTTTAATTGATAAAACCAATATTGACAATGTATCTCCTAGTTCAAGCACATCTATATTGTATCATCTAAACACGTGGAGAGAGAGTTGCACTAAATTTTGGTTGGCTTTCATATTCTTGTGTCAGTTGAAGTGACATGTGTCACTTGTTGAAGAGTTCTTTCACCTCATCCATTGAGTCCCTAGCTTTTGGAGACTAAAAATTCCCTAAATGGGGAGGTGTGATTTGAAAAAATGTCTAGTTTGGTTTTCATGGCATGTTTATGTATCTAGTGGCCTCCTTTTTTTATGCTTGAGAAGGATGTGGATGGTATGATACATCTTTCAAAAAGTTACAAATTTAAATGAATGAAACCTCATTTTTGTAATGACTCCTCTACTTGAAATTATTAAAAAACCACAATAAAAATCCCAAAAGTGCATACTATTTTTTCTTTCAAAGGAAAAATAAATCCTTACAAAATGTATCATAAATGAAACTATAAATCACATAAATTCCTCATATATTTTGTGCACAAGTGAGTCTTTCAATTATTATGTGACAAAAAATATAACATCATTGAACTATAATGCATAAAAGAAAACATTTCACCAAATTCATTTAGTTATTCTCTATTACAACTAGTCATATAAATGTCTCTCTTTCCATACAATATCATCTTAGACCATGATCTATGTATCAAAATTGTAATATTTAAATCACCACACAATCATTCACCAACCATGTAAGTTATATGGATTCCTCATGCAATGAATACATGACATCCCTTGTAAGATTTTTTAAATCATAATCATTGTTAAGATTCAATGAACCCTAGGTTTTAATATTGCCTTGACTACATGGAAATATTTCTTCCAAGGGTCTAATTAGGATAAAATATATTGCTCCCCTTTAAGTTAATTCAAATTTCTAGGTTTGACCATCAATTTTTAACTTACAAGGTACATTCTTCAATTATGTATTCCTAATTTAATTGGCCTATGAAATCATTTAAAAATAGGCTCAAAACTCATAAAATTATATTTATATAATAAACCAAGAATATTATCAAATTTTCATTATAATTAAAAGAAAGGAAACAATTTTTCCATTAAGCATATGCATCTACTTAATTGATTGTATATCTGGAATTCCTCATTATTTTATGATATATTTTTTCTATTTTTTAAGATCGGATACTCAAAACAATAATATGCTAACTATAATTACAAAAACCATTCATTTTAGACACCAACATCTAACATATGCATTGGTATTTTGTTTTAACAATACATGGTTGTCAAGTTTTATCTAAAGGTCTCCAACACCCAATAGGGGTGTTGGGGTTTGAAATAGGGAAATTTATCACCCATGTTGGGACCTTCTATCCTACAAAAATATGGAATTAGCATCCTAGTTCAATGTTGGTGTCCTAAAAGACTCATATTCAAGTTTTGTCTCTTCAATTTTGTTTAATAGAGAATTTATAGCCTTCTAGTCAACCTAGAATTTAATTACAACAATGAAAAAATGGGAGTTAAATTTTTAAGTTTTCTATGATTGCATTCAAATCTAATTTCTTCACAAATGTTTAACCAAGTTTACAAATGTTTTTGCACAATGCTAAGGATCAATAAACACCTTTCAATTGATTTACAACATGATTTATAGACCACTAATTGATCCAAAATTCAAAATTAGATTTTTTCTTTAAAAAAATGTTAATTCCAACTCAAATTGTCAAACTACAAGTACATGAAAGTACAATTGAGATGGAACAATATCCTAAAGAATTTTCTACCTATTTAGACACATTTTACATTGGTATTTTCGCAAGATTCATTAATCCTAGCTTCAATTTCACAATTTTTGGATTAGGATATATAAATTTATGTCTTTCAAATCTAGTTTTATGTATATAAACATAACTATGTGTTTTCATTGATCACAACATCTCAATTATGGTTTTCATTTTACACCAATCTCCCAATATTCTCATATGTTTAAGCTTTTCTATTCTTTCAATTTTAATAAATTAATTACATCAACCCTATACAATTTTATTTTACATTGACATATCAATTATGAATTCAATTTACATATATGCATACAAAAGACTCTACCTCTTATAATTTCTAAAAAACCTTTGATGGAACCTTTGAAACCCTTGATCTTCACTTCAAAGCTTGAATTATCTCATTACAATAATAAAACTTGTATCCTTTGTGTAGCCAAGCTATTTAAGCTTCAAATGCCTTTTAATAATGTAGAAATATAATTTCACAATTACTTCTTATCCAAGAATTCCAATAATAAATTTTATTTATTCTTTTAAATAATTATTTAATAATATTTTCCATAATCTCATCATTTATCTCTCTCTATAATATATATAGTGTTTTATATCAATCCCATAGAATCATTTAGCTACCTAATATGGGAGCATGAGCCCTAGGTTGAACCTCTTCAACTAAGAGCTAAGCACTAAGGGATATCCATTTCACCAAAGTCACCTAAGGAATGACCCTAACCTCATAGTTTATGGTGTCAATGCCTTGCACCCAACAAGACTTGATCCTTAGTAGGATCATTTAGAACCTATCTATTTCACCTTGGTGGACCAAGGGTCCATTAACTTCATTCCATATTTAAATTCTCTAATTCTAAATTCAAGAACAGATGATAATTCTAATAATAAATAATAAAAAAAACTACTTTCTTCTGATATAAATTGTTCATTAATAGACTTTCTTTTTCAAATAGTCCACTTAAATAATATTTATCAACCTATTTATAGCATTATGAGAATAATTGTTCAAAATATAAAATTCATCCTCAAAATCAAAGTCAACTATCAAGAATACTTGATATGAAAATAATTGAAAAAATCCTAAATGTATTATTGATAACTACCCCATTTAATTAATATATTTTATAAATAATTTATTTCCCTAAATAAATTATTAATTCAAAATAATTACATAAATTTCATTAATGTTAAAAATTATCTAAATATATTGATCCACTTAAATTTAATTCATCACATCCACTAAATTAATAAAATCAAAGATTAAGTGTTATGTAGATGGCAAGCGTAGGAGTAGAGCAAGTGAAGAATGGTAGGGATTCAAGGTTATGGGTGGAGGAGGCAGAGAAAGATGTCCCTATGGAGCATATTCGGGCTCAGGTGGCTAGTGAAAGTGGTGAAACCTGGATAATCTCCAAGCTCTAGAAAAGAAGGGAAATTTGGACAATGGTAACCTTTGGAATGGGAAGCCTAGGTATGACTTTCACAAGTGAAATTCACACAAATAATGGGGTTTTGAGAACAAACATGAACGTATCGGTAGGAATGGTGGTAGATTTAACAATTGGGGAAACAAGGTGAATCAAAGGTGGGGATGAAATTATTCCCATAGTGTAGGCTCAATTGATCAAAAGCAACAACAGGGACACCAAGGGACTCTATGTGTGCAAAACTGGCACAATGGAAATTAGCAGGAAAATGATCATAACAAAAGAAGAAATGGATACAAAAAGAATATGATGATTGGGAAAAATAAATTGTAACCATCAATACAAGAGCTGGAGTCTAGCAAGGTTTATTGATCAAATAGTATGGCAAGGAGTTAAATTGGGATAGCCTAGTCAAGTGGTGGTAGGATTGGTGGGGACATCAAATGCAGTTCAAGGCCCTAGCGAATAGGTATTTCATGGTGGTCTACCCATCACAAGCAATTAGGGAAGAGATCAAGAAGGGCATATGGATTATGGATGGAAACAATTTCTACATCCAAAGATGGGAGGTAGGGTTTGACCTCCATTAGCACAACATGGAAGGAATTCAAGATTGGTTCAAGCTTCCCAATCTTTCGTTTGAATTCTAGGAACCCAACATTTTAGAAGACATTGGTAATCATTTGGGTAAGTATGTATGCACAGAGGAAAGACTATTTATCTGGATGGCATTTGTACAAATGTTAGGCTATGTGTGGAAAATAACCCTAATAGCCCACACTAGAGGGAGATCGAGTTGATTACCGACTGGGGCAATTGGCATCAAACATTAATACTAGACCCAAGCCCTAACTTGAAATCCGTTTGAAAGAGCTCGATTGGAGAAGCCTTAGGGGTGATCCCACAATACTAGTTTACAATTTTTAGCCAAACTGGACACTGAATTGATTTTTTCTAACTAAATCTTCACTTTTGGGCACCTATAGCGGCTAAACCCTAAGGAATTTGAAGATGATGCAAACTAGTGTTTTGTGACATTTTGTCTTTATATTCTAAATATATTTTTTTCAAAATTTTTGGAATCATATTGCACTTCTTTTTCCATCTCCTTTGAAAACTAGTTTTTTTTCAGTAAACACCATTTTTAAGGAGTGACGCTCATCGTATAACACATAACTTTTTTTCCATGAAGGATAAAATTTTTTTTTTTTAATTTAGATTTGTAACTACGATATCTAGTGCTTCCAATTGGTTTAGTAGTACATTTTATTGAATATTTTTCCTTAATCAAGTTTCAAAGTCAAACCAATTACAATTCAGACATAGGTGGACCATATAACACAATTTTTTGTATGTATCAAAATTCAATTTTTTTTGTTGGATCAAGGACTTCAATATCTAGTGTACTCATATTTTTTAAATTTTATTTTGATAATCTTCTATTTTTCCACATGTGTAGAACAAGAGCTTGATTTTAAAAAACCTACATTCACAAGAAATAAAAAATAAATGTAATAATAAAATTAAATTGATTTAAAACTATACTTTTTGGGAAGCTTATAATAAGGACTACATACTTACAAAAAATAATTTTTAAATGAATTCATTTGATCCCCCAAAAGGTAAATCAAAAGTGATTTTTTATCAGCATTTTGATAGGTGTAAAGGAGACTCTGTTATAGGTATGGTTTAAAACTAGTGGGGTTCTATCCAAGGGGCTTTGATCTAAGGTAGTTTGATCAAACCCTCTTCAATTAGAATGTTTTAAATAGAAATTTTTAAGGCTTAAATCATTATATTTTCTAAAAATATGTGATTTCAGCAAAAATCAGAATCTCCTAGAAATTGTAAACCAGCTTTGTGGGACCACCCTTAGGAAAATGACGAACCCAGAAGATATGGGAAACATGGAGATGAATTCAAGAATGGAGAAGCCATCCAATTCTTCAAATATTGATGTTGAGTCAAATGAAAACAACCCAATCCTTGAGAGTCAGGAAGTGAAACTAGTAACAAAAGAAAAAATAGAAGTTTCGAGCGGTCAAAACAATGATCCAACAAATCAAAAGCAAGAATTGGACATGAAAATAATACCATTTTTGGATTTGATTGGTAATAATATAAATGAAGAGGATCTCAACTCCCTAATCGATGTAGGAAATGAACTAGTCGAATTGGCCAAAGAAGCCAAAAGTGCTTCATTGGTAGAGAACCTAGAAACAATAGGATTGGATGAAGATTGGGAAACAAGCCCAAATCTAGTTGAGGTTGATCAAGAATCAGATGATGATGATGTCACGAGCCAAAGTAAGCAAAAGATAGAAGACCATGTTTGTAGGGCACATGGAGTTTAGAAAATTGGGAATTTGTCAAAATGATGCTTCTAAGATTTCCTCGGATTGTGGGAAGAGCAAAAGGAGGGGTCAAATTCCTAACCAGGAGAAGCTCAAAGTGGATGGCGAAGCTAATGGACAATTAAATATTAATGAAATGTTGAAAGTAGGGAAGGGTGAGGTCCTTCCTAAAGCACAATGAAAATTATAACCTAGAATGTTAGGGGCTTAAATGCCCCTAACAAGAAGTGCCTAATTAGGCACCAGTTGGATTAGTTCTAGTTTGACATATATCTCCTTCAAGAAACTAAGCTTAATCAGTAGGAATTGGAGGGCTTTGAAAAAAGACTAAAGTTTTAGAAAATGATGGCGGTTTGCTCTGAAGGCTCATCAGGCAGACTAATAATCCTTTGGAGATCGCAAAACATTTTGGTGGAGAAGGTTGCCTCAAAAAACCATTGGTTAGTGAGTAAGGTAAGGAGATTAACTTCTAATATATGCTTTCTTCTCATTAATGTATATGGCCCTAATTCTTGTATTAAAAAAAGAGAAGCATGGAGGGAACTTGATTTAGTATGTAACAACCCCTCATTTGAGTTCTTCCTATTTGGTGGGGATTTCAACATTATCTTGAGATCTGAAGATAAGATGGGAGGAGTGGGTAGAAAATTGCAATCTCATATAGACTTTGAGGATTTCATAGAAAGGAACATGTTGATGGATATTTCAAAAGGTAATGGAAAGTTTATTTGGACAAATAGGCATAAGGGATACTATAGAATAGCCAAGAAACTGGACAAGTTTCTCTTTAAAGGTGACTAAGTATCTTCCCTTATACTCTGGAGAGCAAAATTGAACCTTCTTCGGGCTCTAATGATTACTTCCCAGTCAACCTGGAAATTATGGGGGAAAGAAAACCAACAAGACACCCTTTTAAATTTGAGAATGTATGGCTCAAGGATCCCCACTTCAAGGACTTGATAAGTCAATGGTGGTTTGAGTGCAACCCAAACGAGTCCAAAATGTTCAACATATCTACCAAATTGAGGTTGATCAAACAAAACTTAAATATGTGGAACAAAGACAACTTTAAAAATATATTTGAAGAAAAGAGGAAAACAAAAGAAGCATTAAAGGAGCTAAATGAGAAGGTATTAAAAGATGGGATGGATAATCTGACTTACTTCTAGGAAAAATAATTGTTATGTAAACTGAATGATTTGCTTGCCAAAGAGGAAATTTTTTGGAGGCAGAAATCGAGAGAATTGTGGATAAATGTAGGAGACAAAAACACAAATTCTTCCACAATGCCACCAAAATAAGGAAGGAAATGAATAGAATAATGAGTATCAAGATATATGATGGAAGAACTTTAGGAAAAATCGTGGAGATAAAGGTGGCTACTATAGATTTCTTTCAAAATTTATTAAATGATTGGAGTGGATCAAATCTAATTAAGCAGCAACAAATTCTCAAATACATTCCAAGACTAGTAATTGATGCCCAAAATGAACTATTAAATGGAAAATTCACATAAAATGAAATCAAGGTTGCTTTATTTCAGTTGCACCCAAACAAGTCTCTTGGCTTGGATGGGTTTCTTGCAGCCTTCTTTCAGAAAAGTTGGGACATCGTTGGGAAGGAAGTGGTTGAAGCTATAGATGACTCTTGATGCTCTGGGAGAGTGCTCAAGGCATGGAATAACACCTTTATTGCACTTATATCAAAGAAGGAGAAACCAGTGACACTAGAGGAATACAAACCAATCTCCCTATGCAATACAATTTACAAGATCCTTGCAAAAGTTGTGGTGAATAGGTTGAAAAAGATATTACCTGATATAGTTTTTGAGGAGCAAACTAGTTTCGTTTTGGGAAAGTCAATCTTGGACGGAGTTATCATTGCTCAAGAGGCAATTCACTTAATTCAAAAAATAAAGAAACAAACTATGTTGATTAAGCTTGATAGAAAGAAGGCATATGATAGAGTGAACTTGAGATTCTTGTTCAAAGTCCTTGAAGCATTTGGGTTCCATAATGGTTGGTTGAATTGGATATTTAATTGGATTGCTTGGCCAAGATTCTAGGTACTCTTAAACAACACTCTTGAAGGTTTTTTTAGTGCTTCGAGGGGCTTAAGATAGGGGGACCCTTTATCCCCCTGCTTAATCATAATCATGGCTAAGGCCCTTAGGAGATCAATATTGAAAGCTTTGGTGGAAGGAAAGATTGTTGGGACCCATATATCATGATACATTCCTTTGATAACTCATGAGCAATTCGTGGATGACACAATGTTGTTCGGGGCTACATGGGAAAGAGAGGCTAGACACTTCAAGGAAATATTGGACAATTATTCTGCTACATCTGGGTAGGAGGTAAGCAAAGAGAAGTCAAAAGTCTTTTTCCTGTTTACTAAACCAAACAAGGAAAATTAGATAAATTAATAGCACTAAATTTCAAAAAAGGTAAATTTCCAAGCAAATATCTTGGAATGCCTCTTGCAACAAGGTTACAGTTGGGCAAAATTTTGGATTTGTTGAAGGAAAGGGTGGATAAGAGGTTGACCTTGTGGAAAGGTAAGTGATTATCTTGGGCTAGGAGATTAACCATGCTCAAGGCTATAATTGCAATTCTACCAATATATATGATGTCATGTTTTCCCTTAACAATTGGTGCTAGTAAAAGCATCAATCAGAAAATGAAGAATTTCTTCTAGCAAGGCAATTCAAACAACATAAATATCCTCTAGTGGGGTGGGAAAAAATATGCAAGTCAAGGAAAGCTGATGGTGTGGGGTTAAAAAGTTTGTTGCTTCAAAATAAAGCCCTGGGGGCAAAATGGTGTGGAAAATATACACTAATCCAAAGCTTAAATGGGTTAAAATCTTCAAGGAAAAATATTTGGATGAGATACAAGCATACTCACCTCAAGGACACTCCTAATGGGATCAAGGATATGGAATTTTTTAAGAACCAACTGTGAGTTGATAGTAGATTATCTGACATGGGACATTAGGGATGGAAGGTCTACCCTATTTTGGGAGGATTCCTGGGGGGGCCACCAAATTCTAGAAAACAAAGAGGAGTTAGAACAAGTAAGGATTGCAACCAAATTGGCATGGGGGGACTGTGTGCATGATTATATGAACATCTTGATAGAAATCATCTATGCTTCAAGGGGGAATGGAAGTGTGTGTGAATGCCAGGACTAAATAATGAGGTGGTTGAAGCATTTGATATGGCTATGAAGGAAAGAACAATTTGCATCAGGGATGGGAAGGACATACTAAGATGGCATGGCTCCCCAATTGGTAACTACTTGATGCAAAACATGGATATAACATGATGGTATGAAATTAGGAATTTGAGGCAAAATTACCAAGCAACCTTTGTTGGCATGTAAATATTGTTTACCAAAAGCGAGAATGTTCACTTGGGTTGTGGTGCAGAGAAGGCTTCTCAAAGTGGATAGGTTCATCAAAATGGGCTATAATGGGCCTTCTAGATGTGTATTCTGCAACAAAGAGGAAGAAATGGGGTGCCATCTTTTCTTAAACTGCCCAATCTCTCTCAAATGTTGGCAGTGGCTTTGTGCCAAACTCCATTTGCAGGTAGCCTTCTCTGACAACATACAAAATATGTTAAAATCCTGGCCCATTCTAAAGAAAAATGCAATATTTTCTAGCCTATGGATAACGAGTCCACTGTTATTACTTTGGGAAGTATGGAAAGAGAGGAACAAACGTATCTTTCAAGATAAGGAAATGCCCATTCACTCATTTTTGAACAAACTCTAGAGGTGGGCATCTTGGAGGTGATCAACTCCAAAATTGGGAACTCAAACAGAAAGCGGGTCAACTTCACAAAATGGGATACAATCATGGGAAGGAATTGACACGATCTTCCAGGATTCCACCTTACGTGGGGGAGGGTGGCATTGTTGCATTATCAGTGTTGTTGTATTTGTTTAGAAAAAAGAGTTGTTTTGTTAGGTTTTGTTTTGAGCTTGTTAACTTGAGACATCACATGAAAAACCAAAACTCGTGACTCTCAACTTTGAAAAAGAGGTTGTTAAAATTCACAACCTCAATTTTCACTCAAAACCAACACACATCTAGAAAACAGTTATTTATACGGTGACTTGTGGGAGAGTTTTAAAGAAAATTTTATAGTGGAGACTTCCACATGCTCCATGTTTCACGTCACATCTTTGAAGATTGAAAGACATGCATGCAATGTTTTAGTTACAGAGTGCATGAAGCAAATTTAAGTGCCCATTTCTTCAATCTTTACCAGCATCTCACAATGTAGACCAGAAAGGAAGCTCTGAAGAAATTGTTCCAAAATATAAAATCATTCCAACACTGAAATACAGATTTAGAAAGTTGCAGAAGTCTTTTCTAAAAAACCTAAAGTATAACAATGCTAAATTCCAATCATTCTCAGTTTCAAGAAGATTAAAACAAGAACTATGATGTAAGCAAAAGACAGAGGAGCAAATAATTATGCTAAAATCCTAAATAAATTTCAGTTTTCCTTTTGTTTTGAAAGATTGAAACAACATATATGGCACCAAGTTTAATTTTTATGCATACAAGTGATGGAAATATAGATAGCCATGAACTATACTTTTTTAAAGACATTGGAAATTTGCAAATACACCTGATAAAAGTGGTGCCAAAGTTGATTTTTCATGTTTGCAAAATGTGGAATTAGTTTTACAAGGAATTAAAATGTTAAGAATATGAGCAAAAATTAATGCAAAATGAGGGGCAGATTATGGTCAAATATTATAAAAATTTGATGTTATATAGATTTTTCCATATCTAGTTAGTCATCATATTTGGGAAGGGAATTGTTTTGAATTAGCGGAGGTAATTAAACCAGAAAATGCCTTATAGAAATGTTGTTTCATAGTGTTAATGAAGATTTGAAAATCTTTCAAAAAAAAAATTTGGCAGTACCCTATCATACATGCATTGCAAAATATGAGGCAGTGAACTACTCTAAATGTGGTCTCATGGAACAATATGGTTGAAGGATATACACACAATGGTTCTATTGAAAAGGCTCTTATTGAAGGATATACACATAATGCTTCTATTGAAAAGGCTCTTAAAACTTTCAAACAAATACATTTGGCTAGAGGAAATCTGTGACAGCAGCCATAGGAGACATATGTGCAAAATATGCAAAGCATAGACAAGGAACGTGAACTGTTTGACATAATTTTTTAATGAAAATGCATCTTATGAGTTGCTGAAATTTGTAGGATATGTGCAGAATTGATTTGTTAAATAGATTTTAAAAACTTTTGAGCAAATATAATCGCATATATTATAGTTGTAGTTGCTCGTTTAGACTTGTACGTAAAATGTGAAGCATGAACAGGTTGCTCTAACTATATGACAAAAAGCCTCAAAAGAAATATGCTCGAATGGGATGCAATAAGCATAACATATGCATATAAAAGTTTTATCAAATGCATTATACACTTTCAAACAAATGTAATTGGCTCGTGTTAAGCCTAAGTCACAGTCTTCACCAGTACCCTCGTGACCTGTTTCTGTGGACATGCATGCAAAAAAACGGCACAAGATATTTGTTAACATCAGCTTAAGAGTTTGAATTTGCAAGCCATTGACAGTGGCGTAAGGGTTTGAAAAAATTCTTCGAAAGGATGTAATCTCATGGAATGCAATGATCGTAGGATTTTAGAAAGAGATCAATTGAAATTCATGTAAGTTCTATTGAAGATGAAGTGAATAAAATTATGGATGAGCATAGTACTTCAGCCACATAACCTTACCAGTATTTATGTTGCAACTCATTGGTTAATATGGTTCAATGTGATTATGGTGGAGGGAGGAAATCAATTGTAACTTTGGAAGCAGTCTTTGATGCAAAAGGTGAATTCATTGATTGTAGCAATTTGAAACCACTCTAGTGATCTCTTACTACAAATGATCTCTTGTATGATGAGAAGAATATGGAAAGTTCACTATACAAGATATTGGACTCATATAAGGAATATGTTGATTCTATTAGAGACTTTCAAGGATGAAAATACTGGATGTAATTTAACCTAAAATGGAGACCCTAAAGATACACATGGAAACTTTAAAGATACACATGGAGACTTGGTTTTTTTGCTCTAGATGAGGAAGATACAATGGTTGAAACAAATTTTATACAAACTTCATGTTTTCAAGAAAATTCATGGAGGGATTCAACATATTCAAGTGATATCAACTAGCTGAGGAAACTTCCTAGAAATGATCATGATAATCATTCTAAGGTTACATTTCTTGGAAGAATACATGAGTTCATAGGAGTAAACAAATGGAATTGGGGTGGATATCTTTGGATTCCTGAGGTTAATGCTTAAATGGCTTGGAGGAACTATGGGATTAGTCATAGTATAATAAAGGAAAAAATGATGGGTAGTTTATGATAAGGTTCAACAACTGAGTTGGTCAGCATTGTATAAATGTAAATTGGAAAAAGTTTGCAAAAGCAATTTCTAAGATGATTATAGCAGACTATAGATGCATGCTTTCTTTTATTGGCGAAGCTTGAGATCTTATAAATAAATCATTAGAACTTGAACTTTTGTGTCATCATAGAGAGCCTCAAAATTATTCATTTGTTTCAAACAAATAGATATAAGTTTAATGTCCTTACGCAGTCGGATGGTGAGATGATCACAAATGAAAATGAAGCAAATAGAGATAGAAAACTTCCTCGACAAGATCAATAACTTGCTCTTTCTTAAAATCTATGAGTTTATAGTTACTTTTTTGTAAACGTGATATATATCACTTATTGTAAATAAAGTGATCTAAAATGAACCTTATTTTTGGAAAAGTAATGTAAAACCTAACCATATCAGGTTTACTACTAAATCCATTACATTTCAAAAAGGTAGTTAGAAAGCGGTTAAAAGTTAGTTACAAGGTAGTTACCAAGAAAATCCTATAAATAAAGGCTATTTCAAATATGAAGGGGGGACTTTTAGAGAAATTTTGAGAACATTTTGAAGAGACTTTTGGTTTAGCATTATGTATTAAAGGGTTTTTGAAATTATATGATTTAATAAAGATAATGACTTGAATGCATTTCAATTTGTATATTCTAAATGTACCCTTGTGTGGTTATTACTAATTTCTCATATATTAAATTAGTAATCCCTTTGTGTAATTATGTAAACCATTGATAATCTATGTGATTGATGAAACACAATCATATATTGGTATCTTGATTCAAATGTGTTAACTGAATTAGTTTAAATCTCTTCATATGTTGAGATTTTTCCATCTTTCCTTCATCATAGTTACATATCAAAACATAATTTAAAACCCCTTTTATAATATGTAATCAATTGTGAAATCTCAGTTGGTATTTGTATGTCTATTGTTGGGGTTTATGTTATTCATTTTAATCATGCTCTTCCTTTTCTCCTTTATGTACTTCCAGGTTAAAAGTACACAAAAAATACAAACACCCCTATCATACAAGGGAGCTGCCCCTCTCAAATGTAGAGGAAATTTGTTACCCTAGTAACAACTTCTCCAACTGTTGGAATGATTGTCATTGATCTTCGGGAAAACAAGGTCATTTTTGGAGAAAAAATCATAGTAACAAATCTATTTACCAATGCGTATTATTGTTCTTGAATAGATCAAACTTATAACAAGATATTTATATTTAGTTGTATCTAAAACATTTACAGTATCATTTAACCAAGTAGTTTCAAAAATTCCTCCATAAGATTATTGAGAGGTTTATTATTTTTCATTCCAAATTCATTGAGAATTCACCAATGGTTTTTGGTTGGGTGATGAAAAGATAATTATGTTTTTGAATTACTTAAATACCCAAATAGTAATGAAGGTATCCTAAGTTAATAAAACCTTTCTCCAACTCTTATTTTATTATTTCCATGTACTCTTCATCATTAACTATCATCAATATATCATCCACATACATAGTCAAGTATGTACAACTATCTTATAACTTTCTTGATAAAAAGAGTTCCATATTAAAACTCAAATCATTTGAACTTTATTTTCAAGAGATGGTTTGTGAGCATTTCATAACAAGCTCTCTAGGCTTGTTTCAAACCATATAGTGATTTAACTAATTTGCACATTTTTTATTCTTGAATTTCAACTATAAAACCTTTTTATTGAGACATGTAAATTATTTATTTGACATTAACAATAATAAAAGTTGTATTCATGCTCATCTAGTGGATTTTCCACTTATTTTATGTTACCACAACAAAGTAAGTATGAATGACAGTTCATTTAATTATAGGCATAACTTAGGTTTCTTCATATTCCATGCCTTCTTTTGTAGCATGCCCCTTTGCAACAAGCCTTGATTTATTTTTATCAAATGACTCATCTATTTGTACTTTCTCTAAAAAACCATCTTGCAACCAATATTTTTAGCTTCCTTATAGGAAGCTTCTTTTGTATCAACTAAACTTTTGATCTCTTCTTATGACTACCAATCTAAGGAAATGTTTTGAAGCTTACCTTGAATTTATTTAAGGGACTCTTCTTGATAGGGAGATTTGTATTCACTTTTAGTACTTGGTTTCCCAACTTCATTAGGTCTAACATCTTTCAATTTTTGTGTTACTCAATTTTAGAAACTTTCTTGTGTTTCATGAGTTATACTTGGCACCCCATTTTATTGATCAAAATTTTGTTCTTCCTCAAGAGGTATCACTTGAGCAACAAACTAATGATCATTGTCCTTGAATTGTTGTTCTAAATCACATTCATATTTTATTTTTTTTCTAAAAAATATAATCCTCTACATGAGGTATCTCCTAGATGATAGCTTGTCCCCTTCTATAGTTTCTAGAACTATTTTCGTCCAAGTTATCACCTTGGTAATGACTTCAAACATCTATTACAAATTTCTCAAGTTGACTCATTTTTTTTAGTTGAATCTTTAATGGAAACCACATCCCTTTAAGATATTGATATAATTTGTATACATATAAGGATTTTGAATAGCCCAAAACAATGTATTTGTAACTCTTTTGATCCAAATTATTCACATTCTTTGTAGGAATCAATGCATAACATGTAAACCTAAAAATCTATCTAGACATTGAAATAATGCAAGATGAGAACATCAAATGTGACTTCTTGTATAGAGATAAACTTAAGACAAGATTTGAAGAATAGTCACTTAAGTAATATCTATCATTTTAAAAGTTCATATTTTAAAACTATCTTGCTAGTGCTTAGGCAATATTTAGCAAATAGATGGGATTTTAACTCTCATAATTATCAAAGACGACTTAAATTTCATCTCTTTTAGACGTTCAAATTCCATTATTTTTAGAATTATTTTGAATAAAAAGGAAAAAAGAAAAGAAAAATGATGAAAATGTACCTTTAAGGATTCAATTACTTGGTTGGACTAAGATTTATTTGAATATTTCAACTTCACTATTGACCTTTCTCATGTCTAGACCTGTATGAACATTCACATATTGTAAGAATATCATCTCTACTTCTATGATTTTTGGTAGTGTATATTATTAGTATGGCTATTGGTGACCTTCTAAGAAATATCTTCTAAGTGTTTCATCCTTTACTACTATTTCAATCATAGGAAAATATATTATTGAAGATGAAGTGAATGAAATTATGGATGAGCCTAGTACTTCAGCCACATAACCCTACTAGTATTTATGTTGCAACTCATTGGTTTGTTGGAAGCCTTGCAACATGAGCATGAATTATGGATGGTTTGTGTTGGTTGTTCCTATGTTGTCATTGATGTCAACATGGTGATAACTTTATGGGAAGTCTGCTTGGTTTATCGAAAGTTGTTCTCTATTGGTAATGCCCTTTTGTGATGGATCAATGTGTTGGTATTTGAGTATGAAATTCACCGTAAGGTCTGATATGACTCTAATATCTTAACCATGTTATATTGACTCATTCAAACAACTATATCCTAGATCTTGAGACGTCTTTTGTTGTGAGTAGAAAGTTATCTCTGACAGAGTTCAACTCTGTATTTTACTATTGTTTTATGTGTGGCATATTGTGTGGGAGACTTTGCATTCTATTAAGGTGAATATTCTTATGCTGTGGTTTTGTTGATAGTCTCTATGTTGGTAGTATGATGAGAAATTAATGTTTTCTCAAATCTGGAAGGTGTTTGCTTTGAGGATTATTTGTTGGTTTGGAGAATTGTGTTTTAGTCTTGGTTGACTCAGTGTATGCAATATATTATGAAGACTAATTTTTTTTTTTTATGGATGATAACTGACTTGGTATAATGCTGCACTATTTGGATGAAATGCTTAAATCATATATGGTGCTGACCTAATTGATGATTAAGATATGCTTGTCTATATATAAGATTTTTTGAGGAATGAAAGAGATATACACATGAGCGAGAGGAGTGGAAGTGAATATATGAAGTGGATGTGAAATGTGGAGTAAGTGTGAGTGTGAAAAGGATTAAGAGGTGTGTGAAGATATGAGCCTAAATGCTTTGTCAGTTGTGATTAGTAAAGTTTTTGTTGAGCGACTATTGTGTGAGGTAGTACTTCATATTCCAAGAGCTTTAGTGGAACTAAACCTTGCACATTGAAGGTGTATTCTATTAGTTCTATCTTTTGGTAGTGAGCCACTATCATAGTATCTTGGTAGTGAGCCATCTTTTGTACTTAGGTTGTGAGCCGTTTAAGGATAGTGAATCTTGGCAGTGAGCCTCATAATATTTTGTATCTAGATATAATATATTATGAGTTAACCTTCGCTGTGGTTTTTCCCTTTTTGAGTTTTCCACCTAAAATTCTTGGTGTTCTTGTGTATGGTTGCATTGACTTGTTTCTATGTTCTTGTTAACACATATGATTGTACCCGAATGCATAGCTAGAAGGCTCATCAATCCTTTGTAACATTGAAACACTTTCAAGCTTGTGGGTTGCTCATTATGAAAGTGAGTCTCCAGATTATGGGCTAGTTCCCCTTTGGATATTCTAAAACTAATGATTCTGATGGGAATAGGGTAAGAAGGATGCTTTATTTAATGTAAAAACTACTTCTAAGAGGTGATGCACCAAATTGAAATAAACATGCAAACTAATTCATAGCTATTTTTCTAGAAAAAGTACATACACACATCTCAGAAAAGGGAAATTTGATCACAATGATGTTTCTAAAGAAGGCTTAATAATCTGTCTTTTCGGAAGGAAAACTATGTTTCACAACTTGGGAGATAGAATAAACACAAGCACAACCTAAGACATGTGATGGAAAAAATGTGTTTGTGCATGTACAATAATGAATGAGACAAAATTAGAGGTTTTGGTGATTAAAACACATTAACATCATCAAAATCGTTCATAAAGACACTCACATTAATTTGAGAAGGTAAAATTGATAAATCCTAAACAAAAATAGCAAGAAAATACTACATAAATGACAATAAATAATTAACTTGTAACCTGTTGCTCTGTATAAATCTATAAATTGAGTTACAAAGCTTCTTAATCTTTGTAGTGTGCAAGAGAAAAGATAAGCCAAAACTAAGAAAAAACCTAAGTCTTTTCTCCTATATACAAAAAAGAGTCTCTAAGTGCTAAGAGTTGGCACTTGCAGTTAATTGCATCCAAAAATATCTCCTCCAAGATGATCCATGAGAAAAATGGAAAAGGCTTGAAAAGGAGGCCCACAACTAATGTAAACTAAGCTCAAACAACTCCAAACTTCCCCTCTCAACTAGTTTGACCAAAGTGGACCTCAAACTCACCCAATCAACTAAAAATCAAACTCAAAAAGCTCCTATTGAACTCTACTTTTGATTTTTGCATGATTCTGAGAGCTTCAAAGGCACTCCAATTAACTGAACCTCTTCAGATTTTGCATGATTTTATATGAAGTTAACAATTTAGGAAAACATTAAAGTAATTAGGTGACAATTAATTTAATATGTGTTATGACTATGCCTCTCTCATTGTGCATTTTAATGACATATATTAAGGCAATTTGAAATATTACCTTAATGATTATCTACATTTTTAATTTGGTGTCAATTTCATACAAAATTAAGGGGGTCGACCTCGTGTTTGACTTTGCAAATTATACAAAAGGAGACCAAGGTGTATATAATGCAAAGGAATTGCATTAGTTTATGAAGGGAAATATAAAAAAGGCTTTTGCTCCATCAGCCAAAATTAGGGTTAAGAGAAACTCTTAAAGACAAAACCCATGCCCTTTCTTCATTTCACCTGCATTTTGCAATCTCCATTCACTGTTGCTTTGCTGGTTTAGGTGCCGCCATGCTAGGGTTTGAACTTTAATGGACATTTCTGGAGCTTTTGTCAACTCTTTTAGACACATGCTTGGCCACGTGGTATGTTCCATTTTTTGCTTTCTTAATGATGCATTTTATCTCAAAAATTGTGAAGGAAAATCTATACTTCTATTTATTTGTCACGGAGAATGATAAAAGAGCTTGTTCACTTTGCATTTTCACTTTACATTTCGAAATTTCTGTAAGAAAAGATAAAAAATTTGCATCTCCTTCAAAATTTTTGGAAATGTCGACTTTATTGGTGTTACCTTCCAGGTCGTCCTTGGTCTTCATTATTTGCAAGTGTTTTGAGAATCCCTCCTTATATATTTTTCTATGGAAACTCGAGGATTTGAAACCCTAGTCTTTGTTCTTGCATATTCAGGAAATCTTCATGTTTCTTTTGAAGGAAAACAATGACTGTCCCAACCGCTCTCTGGCTTGTATTTATGATGATTTTTTGTGTTGTATTCTTGCATTATGAGATTAAAACTTCAAGAGTTTCATTGCCTTCCCTATTATGGGCCTACACATATGCATTCACTATTTTGGGTTTCTAACACTCTATTCTAGGTTTGTACTCTTTCACAAAACCTTTACTTTGCCTTCAGGAAAATGAGAAAAGGATAAACCTTCACTATAACACCTGCTTTCTCTTACCATGGCTTTCAATGCATATAAAATGCACGCACACTATCCACCTATTATATATTTGCTAGCAGAGTCTCCCACTTAAGCTCACTATCATCCTTCAAACACTTTGTAAAATCTTACACATAGAAACATCACAGTATGAAACAATGAACCCAGTGCCAATAATTCATTCACTATTCTAGGTGTTTACTTAATGCTCTAGTAAGTTTATATTTGAAGAGAAAAAATGCACCTATCTTCATTTTCATGGTATCTTAGTGTTTTGCTTTCAAGAAACTCACTGTCCCTTGATTACATTGATCAATGATTTCTTTTATCATAGATGAAATGCATCCTGAAACCACCCATGTAACAACAACAAGATAGTGAAATTCACAATCAAGGCTCTCCTTATCACTTTGCATTTTCCTAAAAGCCTCTATTGCTTTGGTCTAGTACCAATTTGTATATGCAATGCTTAACACTATTTTTGCAAACATGTCATGAACATTGCTTGATACATAGTGATTATGCCCGCATTTAATGATTTCTTGTTGCATACTATAGCATTGTGTTTTCCTAGCTGCATGAATGAGAATAACATATTGTTTTTTCTAGTTTTCACTTGCTCTTAACATTTAGGAAACTTGTTTATTGGCTCACCATTTTCCTCGATGCATATTAAAATCTGTCATGCTTGATGAGTGGATTGAGTTAATTATGAATATGATTTTGCATACTATCCTAGCATTATTTGTGTCTTCTTGTATAAATGACTATACTCCATTGTGCATGGTGAAATCATGCTGAAATCAATGTGTATCCTTTGTTCTTTTCAAGACATAATGGTTATCATTTAAGCATTAGTTGTCCTATGTGTTTGAAATAATGTTCACAATATCTATGCATTGTGCTATCCCATAACAATGATAATAGAGTGAAATGATTGAATCTTGGCATGTATGTTTTTGTTGCCTCCATTGATGATATGTTGCTTTCTGATTATAATGTATTCATTGATAAATGATATGCTTCTTTAGAAACTTGTAATGACTGCAATGATTAAAGTCACTTCCAATGATTAAAATATACTTCATATCCCCTCTAAAAATCCAAGAGAGCAACATGTTGGGCTCAACCCTTGTGGGATCCCATTTTTCTCCACATGTGATGTCAAACCATGAAAATCTAGAATATCAAATAAACCTATACCTGCACAGTGTACAAACAAGTTAGCAAAACAATGAAGCTAAAAGCTTCCAATGATGCATTAATTCTTCTGCTCCTAAATGTTTGTGAAATTTGCATATTTGATCAAATGATTTATAAGAGTAGATTATATATTTGTTGATGTATGCATATGAAGAGAAATTTGGTCCCAAGCTCTAACACAATACATTCATCCCTTGCAGGTATTTTTGGAGCAACAATGGAAGGAGCTAGAGCTGGAGTGACTGAAACTGAAGACACAACTGACAACTTTGTGATTCGTCATTCAAGCAATGACGGATCAAATTTCCTTTCATGTTCATTACTTCTTTAGTTGTATAGTTTACTCTTTATGTTTTATTTCATCATGTATTTCTCAGTTACTCCCACGGCTTGTGTGGGACATCGTATTTTTTACAATGAATAAAACAACAATTCTTTTATGTAAATTGTGCAATCTTTTTTGTTGTAAAACATTTGCATAATACTTCATTTGAAAACATCTTTTTTGCAATGACAACACTTTAGCAGAAATTTGTATGTACCTTCCTTCTTTAGCTGCAAATACTTACTTTAGCTCTATCTGATTGAGCTGTAAGAAAAAATTAGGCAACATTCTAGTGACATCTCAGGGGTGTTTTCCTACTAAACAAATAGGATCAGCAGCCTTGTATATCCATTGGGTATAGGAGTCCATTCTTGCTTTTTGTGACTTAGAAAACTGCATGTATCTCAGCTGTCAGGAACTATACAACAACAAAACAAAAACTAGAAAAAAACTACCATGGCTCTATTTAGGATAGAACCAACAAACATGTGCATCTACACTTATTTGAAAAGAAAAATGAGCTGAAAAGAATGTTCTTAAAGAACTTATTAAATAAAAACCTCTACTTAACTATATACAACAACTTTTGATCTTCAATAACACTGCTTGAGGTGAATCCTGTTCACTGGGATATGCAATACCTCTCCATTCAGCTTTGAAAGTTGAAAAGCGTTATGTTTTTTGCATTCGGTGATACATATGGGCCATCCCACATAACATCAAACTTGGTATGCTTACCCGGTCTGCTTTTAAGTTCATCCCATTTAAACACTAGATCACCTTCATTGAACATTTGTGACACTACTTTTCTGTCAAAGGTCCTTTTCATCTGAGCTTGGTGAATCTCAAGCTTTCTTAATGCTTCCTTTCTTGTTTCCTCTAATTCCATTAGTTGTGCAAGCCTAATTTCCATAGGCCACACTCCTCTAACAATTCAAGCTCCTTAATGAAATTCAAAGTAGGCAGTTCAATTGAAATTGGAAATTTAGCCTCTTTACCATAAGTAAGAACATAAGGTGAATTACCTGTAGCTCTTTTAGGAGTTATTCTATCAGCCCAAAGGGCTAACTTCAACTTGTCATGCTAGGTCCTCTGATTATCCTCAATGTTCTTTTTAATAATCTTTATCAAATTCTTATTGGTGGATTCGGCCTATCCATTACCCTGAGGGTAATAATTGGATGAGGTATTCAAAAATATGTTGTCCTTAATAGACCATTTAGAAATTCTTAAGCCAATGTAGGCTAATGCATTATTAGAAATGATAGAATCGGGAGTACCAAACCTTGATACCAAATCTTGGTAGAAATTCAAAATAGAAGTCTCATTTGCCTCCTTCAATGCAATAGCTTTTGTCCACTTTGTAAAATAATATGTTGTTGTTAATATCCATTTATGACTTGCACTTGAAGGTGGCTTAATGGGACGAATGAATTCAAGACCCCATTTTGCAAAAAGGTTATTCTACTTGAATTGGGTGTAATGGCAAGGCTGTAAGCCTCTACTTTCCTGCAAATAATGAACATTTACTGCATTTTCTGACCCAAGCATGTGCATCCTTAAATAAATCAAGCAAATAATACCCAGCTCTCATGATCTTAAGAGTTGTGGTTCTTGGTTCAAAATGGCCTCCAAAAGGCCCATCATGAAATTCTTCCACAATTTTATCAATCTGTTCTGGTTCAATGCATCTAAGTAAAACACCATGGAAATCTCTTTTATATAAAATTCCATCAATTACAACATAAGGGATGGATTGAAGCCTATAATACCTTCTCTTTGACTTGTCCAAACCTTCAAGACAGTCACCAGTATGTAAATAATGGATCATTTGTTGAATCTAGTTTGTAGAAAGAGTTGGAACCACATCTTATTCCTCATTATTGAGCATTGTTGCAACTTGATCACCAATTTTCTTGCTATTTTCTTCATTTCCAACAAGTTGTTCACATATACCTTTGCCTCTAACTAGCTTAGTAACCTTAATATTGACATCATATTCAATTACTTTGGTTATCCAACCTGCTCTTTTATCATTGATATCTTTACTAAGCAAGAAATCCTTAATTGTTCGACGGGCAACCAACAAATGGATTTTATTGTTATAGAGCATATGCCTAATTTTCTTAAGGCTTCTTACTACAACTAACACATGCTTTTCAACAAATGAGTATCTCACTTCATAATCTTGCAAAACTTGGCTGAAAAATGCCATAGTTGCTCTAATCCTTCTTCATTCTACTAAACAAGCATGGCTGAAATAGTATCAACACTTCCAAATGCCTATAAAATGAAATCTTTATCAAAGTTTTGATTAATGAGTGTTGGAGCTGTTGCAAGGGCCTCCTTTATCTCTTCAAAAAAATTCTTACCCTCTTTAGTCCAGTTGAAAGTTATATTCTTTTAAAGCATAGCTGTAAGAGACTGCAATAATGTTGTATTGTTAGGTATGAACCTCCTAACAAAATTGATCCTACCTAGAAAGCTTTGTAAGACTTTCTTGTGTGTTGGTAGGGGTAAAGCTAGAATAGCAATGATCCTTTTCAGATCAATTGTAATACCATGATTGGAAACAATATGTCCAAGAAGCTTCCCCTCATGGAATGAAAAAATGCTTTTCTTTGGGTTAAGTGAAAACCCATATTCCATGCATCTCTCAAAGATCTGCCTTAAGTGATCAAAATGTTCATTAGCATTCCTTGATAAAATAGTAACATCATCTAAATAAACAAGTACAGACTTGTTAATGAGGCCTTGGAAAGCCATATCCATTGCTCTCTGAAAAGTTGCCCTTATGTTGGAAAAAATAATGGGCATCTTTTGGTAAGCCATTGTACCCCATTTAGTAGTAAAGATAGTTTTGAATTGATATTCTTCCTTCACTAAAATCTAATTATATCTTGAATATCCATCTAACAAGGAAAATATGTTAGAACTTGAGACAACTTGTAAAATCTATTCCATTGAGGGCAATTGATAATGGTCTTTAAGAGAGGCTCTATTTAAATCATGAAAATCAACACACAACCTAATCTCACCATTCTTTTTTCTAACAAGTGCCATGTTAGAAACTCAGGATGTATGCTTAATTGGAAAGATGATGTTACCTTCAATTAGCTTGCTTAACTTTGTTTTCATGAGATGCTCCAGCTTGGGGTTTAGAGGCCTTTGCTTCTGCCTCACTGGTTTTGCTTTGGGCTCCAAATCAATGGTGTTTTGATCTAACTCAGGGTTAAAACCCTTTAAATTTCCATACTCCCAAGCAAAAATATCACTAAGTTCTTGGCAAAGTAGAATACAAGCTTGTTGTTCCTCTTTGGTACATACCTTACCAAGCTTGAGGAGCTTATCTCTGAATATCTCAATGGGCTTATAATGTTCCTACTTAACTGTCATGTTGTTCTTATCTCTCTAAATTTGATCATCAAAATTAAAAAATGATTCTAAGGTTACCAAACCTTTGGGCAGCTTGTTTGACTTTAACTGTAAGATTTGATCGTCATATTGTTGATGCCATTTCTATTGGTTTCCAGCTGTAAACTCAACCTCGTCCATTAGAAAATTAATAATTTGTTGATCGCTTTCAAAAACTTGCCAAGAAACATTATTATCTGGTACGAATGGTCTCACCACCACTTTCACATACTGGTGTACCTCAACATTGTGAACATAAGTTGAAATATCAAACTGTGAGCCTATGTTAGCTAGCTTATCAACTTCTTTATTCTGGTTTCTAGGAATAGAGAGCAAGTTGAAAGCATCAAAATATTCAATTCAATCCCAAATCCTATGCTTATACAACTTAAATAAATCATTTTTTGTAACATTTAGATTTCTTACTTGATTTGCTATCAATTAAGAATCACCAAAAGCTTGCAAACATTTTATACCTCTCTTTATGGCCCATTTTAGGCCATGAATAAATGCCTCATATTCTGCTACGTTATTTGAACAACTGAAAGAAAATCTTAATGCTGAATAATACCTTTCTCCATCAGGTGAAATCAGCATAGCTCCTCCACCAACACCCACTTTGCTTCTTTAGCCATCAAAATACAACTTCCAAAGCTGATTACCTTACTGCTTAGGCTATTTTTCATCTTTAACTAGATTTGGAACAACTACTGCATCATGCTCTTAAATCATGTAAATTCCCAATCCTACCTCATCCATGTGATTGAAAGGGTCAACTTCGTGATTCTTAGTTGCCCACTCATCTAAATTTATATCAGGTATGCCCTCAATAGGTATGTTTTTGTCTAGGGTCATGGATTGATCCTCCTACTCATGGGTGATGCAGAGGTTAGCATTTATAGGATTAGGAACATAAGGTTCAATATGATCTTTGGTTTGTGGTTATGATTTTATGGCCACTCTAGTGCCATATCTAGTCCTGAAAAACATATGTTACCAATCTGATGATAAATACCCACCAACTTTGCAGTAAAGTCCCTAGAAAGGAAAATGGTAAAGAAAGGTGGCTGATCATTGACATAAATATCCTATGGGATTGAGAATTTTGGACAAGCATGTAAATTAAGGGGCAGGTTTTTAATAACTCTAACAGATTTAATGGTTGTACCATCTAACTGAACTACTCCCCTTGACAATGGTTCATAAGTCTATCCTAGCTCATCCACTAGTTGTTTAGGCATAATAGAGTTGCTTGCTCCTAAATCAATCATGCAATTGTGCACTAAATGTTCACCAATGATCAAACTAACATAAAATGGAGGTGGTTTAACCTCTTGAGGTGACCACTCACTTTTGGTTCAGGGCTATTTGCAAGCACTACTTTAGGTTGCTCTCTACGAGACTCATTTGAAATTGAAATCTTAGCCAAAGCCTCTTGCAATAAATATTTTTGTCTAGGAATATGTAATGCATCCAACATAGACAAGCTAATAGTGGCCTTTTTCATATGATCAAGAATATTAAATGCAGGAGTAGTAACCTTTTGTTGTCCCTTAGAAACAACAACATTATTTTGTGTTGGTAGAGGCTATGATTGAACCTTAGATTGTTCTTTACCAACCATAGCTTGACCCCTTGGAAAAATATGAACATTTTGTGAAGTTGTAAGCCTAGCTTGACCTTGCTAAGCTTTAGGAGTCTAAATTTTGTCTTTACCACCTTGTTGTTGGTCCTTTTCTACTTGTTGCCCCTAGTGGAACCCATAAAAATTTTCATGGTTCCATTCACTTCATGGTCATGTCACTGGTCACTGTTATCCTTGGCATTAGGGCTCTGGGTTTAAGAGTTTTATGTCTCTCGTTACCCTTGATTTTCCTTCAATTTATATTCTCGCGTTGACCGGCTGAACTAGTTTACTCATCACTTAAGTGCCCTCCCATGTTCGTTGCTATCATTGTTCAACCGGCCCCAATGCCTCGGCCACCTTCGAGCCCGATATTATCTAAGCTTGTCTCTCACTGTCTGTCTTCCTATTGTGGGTTGCTATGTGAAATTTTTCTTAGAAACCACGATGAGCAATGTGGTGTTTATCTTTCAACCTTGCTTCATCGCCCAACATGTTTTTTGTTGTTATTTTGAGAGGGTAGCCAGAAATGAGCGATGCAGTTAAGGTTCTGGCCCATTACTGGCCCTTCTACTATCACTAGTTACAATCTTTCTTTTTAAGAACCCACGACCACCGATGGGTGGAGTATTTTCCCATCGTGCAACTTTGTTCTATCGCGAGTTGGGGTTGATTTATGGAACCAGGACAAGCGATGAGTGATGCAAATTGAGTCTTCGATCAAGATCTTCTTTAGACTCCTGATCAAGGGCTGATATCTCATCGCTGGCCTACAAGCCATCGTGTGATGAGATCCCAATGGAGGAAGGAAACACACGAAGAGTGATACTCATGAAAGGTGGAGAATTACATGTGGCAGGTTCCTAGTTCATCGAGTACACATCAAATCGCTAGTAGGGCCCATGGAGAATAGGAAGTAGTGCGAGTCGTCAAATAAGTTTTTCATTTGAATGCATCGATGGCTCGAATTCAAACAGGAACAACTAACCTGAGTTGTAATTGTTCACTCGCACAAGCATTCGTGCACCATTAATGGTATTTTTACTTAGCCAATTCACACTCTCATTTCAGTTAAACACTCGAGGAGCTAAAGTAGTATTCAAAGTAACCAGAGCTAAGGCAGAAGGAGTTGCATGAAGTTTGTTCCTAGTTAAGTTGCCATAAATCTCACCGGTTTCTTTTATTGCTTTGTAAAACTTGTGTGCCGAACCAAAGAATGCCAGAATTAGCTCCAAGAATTATTTAGGGTTTCTTTTTTCTCTTGAGTTAGTGTATTTTCCTAATTGAGTAGAATCACATTTGAATTTGAACTCGAAGCTATTAGGAATAGGGTATTAATTCCAGACCTAGCTTATTTTAAAACTAGAAAGAACCCTGAAAAGGCTAAAATGAGTCAGCTTGGTGAGTCATCATCGTTGAAACCTGTACCCAAGAAAAAAAAGTAGAAGGTTTCCCATGACTCCCCTCAGACGTCTAAAGCCATTGAGAAGAAAAGAAGCCAGCTAAAGGATTACACCCGCTTCATGGATAAATTCCAACTGCCATATGTAAAGGAAAGTGGTAAGATTACTACAGGGAGAGGTACCTTAACCACCAATTTCAAGGACCTTGCAGAGGGAATTGGTGATATTGTTGTGTCAAAGACTGGGTGGGAATTGTTCCTATATGCATTTACAAGAAGAGATGCTACACATCCTAGTAAAAATGTCTGGTGCTATGATTTAGGGAAGCTAGTTGTCCCCAATGTTTTCATTGAGGTGGATTTGATGCTACATTTAGTAGATAGATATGATGATGTAAATAGGGTAATTACACACACTATGGGTAGAAGCATGCTAGACATAAAGGCAACTAAAATTGTGGAAGGTTTTAGAATGAGACTTGATGCCAGTGAAAAGATTAATTTTGAGAAACTACAATAGGAATATGCCAAACATAAGGTAGTGCTCCAGAAAGGTGAAATACCAAGACATAGGTGTGAGAAGGGCACCACGTTTGTGCTCAAAGAAATCAAACCACTAGATTGTGAGGAATTTGCAGAATACTTCAGATACACATACTATATGTTGTGTCAGGTATTGGGAGTGAAGTGTGATGGAAGGATACCCTCACCTCTACTGTTCATAATTTTATACATTCAACATAGAAACAAGCACACATGGTTTGACTATGCTAGCCAAGTTGCAGAGCAACTACACTATGATCTGGTAAAGTTGAAGGAGAGGAGAAAGCCTTTGGCATTTGGGAACTATTCATTGTTGATGCATATGATCTTATATCAAGGACTTGAAGTCTTTGGCAAGGTCACGAGCTTAAGGCAAGTGGATTAAAAGAATCATAGATTACCTATCCAAATGTGGATGCACATTTGGAATCTACACTACTCAAACTCAAACTATGTTGCATTTTGTAATGTCATAAAACATACCATTTTGGCACAAATGGGTGTTGCACCCATTGAAAGGATTTCCAAAACAATTCAAGCTTTGCTAAGGTTGAAGGAATTTGGTGATGACCCAAATTAAGAATGCAATTGGGGAGAATGGTATCTATTTAATGATTGCACGGTTATTAGATGCTATGGAACTCCTCTCGCACCACATTTGTTACCCAGGTTTGTCTCTGATAGGTTTTCCCTCATTGAGATAATGTGGCAAATGGACTGCTTTGATGCTGGAAACTTTGGGTTGTTCCAAAAAGCCTCCATCATTGCATCCAATTTCTCTTTTGATCATTTTGTTGTATCAACAAAGGAAGCATATGAGGTATTTGGTATAATGGTTAGTAACCTGAGAATGAAAGTAAGCTTTGCTAGAAAGTCTAACCCAAAAGGGAACACTAATAGAGAAAAGATAAAGAGGACAATCTCAGGATATGGACCTCATGAGTTTTACTTCAGAGAAGATGTAATAAGGAATTTGCTAACACCTACTACTATTTGGGATAGGGAAAAGATATGGATGAAGATTGTTGAGGTTGAGTTTAATGCTTCCCATCAGAACTCTTACTATTAGAGCCCTTACAAACGTATCACTGACAAATATAAAAGGATGGAGTTGGTCCTTAGTGATTTCATGGATGGCACCTTTTTGGAGAAGGCAGAACAAGCTAAGCAGTTAGCTCAAGTAGCTCTATAGGAGCATTTGATAAAAGTGGGTAGCCATCCAATGGAGGTCACTACACCAGAAGAGCAGCAACAAATGGATATGGGAGATATTCCTATTATGGAGTTTCCTACTGAGAGTGTTGATGAAGCACAAGGTGCTGAGGGAAATGTGCCATAACCATCCATTGAATCTGCCCTATTGAACATGGAGCATAATCTAAATTCTCGCACCTTGATATTGGGGATGTAATGGAACCCTTTGTCCCATATGATAGGCTAAAACCTTGGGAATATGATGAAAGCCGAGATAATGATGCAAGGGTACTAGCTTGTGCTAAGTTTCTAGAAGATGACTCTTTTGTGACAACAAGAGAATTCAAGGAATATATTGCTAAAATCAAGGCACAGGAAATAAATGATAGAATACAAAAGGATTTGGAGGGAGTGGACCCTTCTCAGTTGGAGGAAGTCAGATAGAAAACTAAAGAGGAAATTATTCAGGAGATTGCACAAATGAATCTTGTGGAAGCTAGGAGATTAGTTAAGGATAGTGGAATGATGGTAATGCCTGGATGGAGCTTGTCATCAATAATTTCCTTGGATGCAATTAGAAATGACCCAAGTGTTGTGGTCTCAAAAGAAACTTTTGATGACAAAACATTTGGTTCAAGGTTTAGTCCTAGTCTACATGCATTAGCTATTTGGAAACTGACACCAGATTCAGGAAGATGTAGACTTAGTAGAACAATGACTGGTCTTTTAGGAGATCTGATCATAGGCAGGGCTTCAGAGATGACAGCCCCACAAGTTTCAAGATTAACAATGCATACAACCATGTTGAGTGTGGACACTGCAGAGGTTTCTCAGGCTAGGTACATGAAATTGTTGGAAAATAACAAGAAGTTAGTTGAGGAATATAATAAGTTAAAAGCTACTACAGTTAGTGCAAGTCTGAAGACTCTACCTGATTTTCCATCTAGTGCCACATCAAAGGAAAAGGAAACCTTCAAAGAAAGGATTATTTCTATGAGGAATGAACTCCAAAAACCCAAGACATAAAATATTAAGCTCTAGGAAGATATGAATAAGATCGTGAATGATATGCTGATGATATTTTGAGCTATAGATTTTTAAAGGAAGCTTCTAAAGCAGAAGATGCATGGTCAACATATAAGGGTATACATGAGGCTTTTGAAAGGTTCCAACATGTTCAAGAAGTTTTCCAAAACACATGGAATAAATGGAGTAGTAGATTGAATAGTTTAAAGGAAATACAAGCAAACATAAAGGATGACCCTGAGGCTCTAGTAAGTCTCCTAGCTATCATAGGAGGAATTGAGATGATTGGTGAGATCACAAGTTCCCATGAACGAATTGGAGCACAGTTGCAAGGTAAAATCAAAGCCTTTAGGAGTATGGAGGAACGCGGTATGCCCAAAATCCTCAATGATGATGGAACACTTATGGAGTATGCACCATGGAAAGAATTTTTCAAGCATCAAACAACTACAGGTCCCCATATATAATATGTTGATGAAAAATTAGACATAACTTTTATGAATGGTGTTATTGATACTCTCATTGGAATTCAAGTAGATATGGACACCTTTGTGAAAGAAGCCAGAGTGGTAATTGATGCAAGGTACAATGCATACAATACAAAGGTGTAGAAATTGCTTGATATGGATTGACCCATTGAGGATGAATATAAAGGATGGATGGAAAAATATGCTGAGTAAACTATGAAGGTGGCGAAAGGAATATAGAATATGGTCGAG
Source organism: Sequoia sempervirens (assembly GCA_007258455.2). Lineage (NCBI taxonomy): Eukaryota > Viridiplantae > Streptophyta > Pinopsida > Cupressales > Cupressaceae > Sequoia > Sequoia sempervirens. The sequence goes on from VDFB02034920.1 coordinate 46,737, forward strand.
TATTGTACAAATCCGGCCTTTGAAACAATTGTGTAAGGAAAACCTATAACCTCTTAATTTGACAATGCACGTGGTAATTTAGCCAATATTTTCCTTTGTTTTATTCTTCTCTTTCTCGGGCTTTGCACCTTTTTTCTAAATGGATGATGATGTGGAATTTTTGAAGTATGAGGATGTGAGCTTCATTGGATTTTACAAGTTTTTTCCTTTTGTGTTTCCCCCCATTTTCTTCAAAGTGTAAATATAATTGCCTAGGGATCGAGATGAAATGAAATACTTGAAATGCTGAATGAAATGAAATGTAATTTTCCAATAGCTTGATGCTTATTTTTCTCCCTTGATCATATAAAAGGGATTTCGAGGCTATTGTGCATGGGTTTTTGAAATTTTGGTTGATCTCAGATATTCATAGCAGATTTTTATCAGTACACGCATCTAATGGATATAGAGTTACTTGTTGAGTCTTAGGATATGAGTCAGTATTTCCAGTTAGCTTAAATGTCTTGCATCAATTACATCATGTAAGAACTGATAAATGAAAATTTCATACAAATTTTCTCCTATGTATATGTTCACAAATCAACAATGAAATTGTCAAGGATTGTCTCATTGGTCTCCAATTTGTCTGGTTGGATGTGCGTTTGTTTTGTTGCTTCAATTTAAGTAATTGATTAAAATTCTTTAACACGATCATTGGTTTATGAGTAAATTCATATGATCTTTAAGTATGTTTTGTATGGAAGTCTGAGTTATAAATTTTCAATGCAAATCTTTAATATTAAACGCTTCATTTTTTTGCATTACAGTATGTTGTGAATTCAACCTTGCCACCCTAGGATAACACACTAATTCTATACGTCTATTAATTCCAAATTTATTGGGTCAGCTGGATCATGTCAAAGAACCATTCATTTAATTAAATTTACATTCAATACGATGATGGTTTTTATGGGTTTTGTTCTAATTGCCCATTCTCAACTCCAAGTCGTAATGCTGTGAAGGATTTTCAGATTCTTTACAACTTATCACTTGTAGAGTCATTGATATGAGAATGTATCTGCTCTATATGAAATGTACATGGGGATCTTTTGAAGGAATATTATGAGTGCATTGTAGGACCACCCTCCTAGGTTTTGCAGAGCCCAAAGTGCAGGAGGAAAGCTTAATTGCTTTCTCTCATTCATTGGCCCAACCTCTTTTAGGTTGCTAATCATTGGAATTGGAAAATCCATAGGTTTCCTTAAAGATTTGGTTGGTATTTAAAAGAGCCAATAGAATGGCGACTCTGTTGGGGAAATTTCCTAAATTTTAGCGTCTCTAGTGTAGATCTGGTACAGTCAGAGTTAGGTATTTTATTATTCTTCATTAGAAGAAGTATTGGTTCATCCTTCAAAATCACATAAGTCATATTTTGTTCATTCGTCAACTTCTGGTCAATTCTGTCATATTGTGTCGGGTTATGTTTAAAATTTTCTTTGAGGTCACAAATAATAAGTCAAGATATAGTCAAATTCTATTTCCCAACATTCTGGGTGGCGACTCTGAAGTTTATCATACCAGTATCACAATAACATCTCGAAAAGAACCTGAGGAGAAGAAAATTGAAAACTCGGTTGGCACCATGAGGAAAACCAAGAGTCACACAAAGAAGAATCATGAATAGAAGGTGGAATCTGAGCCTGCTAAGGACAAACAACCTCTATGGAAGAAGAAAGCTACTGAATCCAGTAAGTCCCTCAAATCTCTTGTTGGAGATTCTCCCACTTTTAACAATGAAGTAGATAGTATAAATACTGCTGATAATTCGAATAAGGGTGGGGTAATCAAGGGAGGCCAAGTTAGTTTCCCTATTGAACAAGTATTTGATAATGAACTTGGCATTTCTAGAGAACAAGAAAAATGGGAATTCTAGGGTAAGAGTAAAGCGCTCCTAGAACCACCAACACCCGGGGTGGGGTCTTTTTTTCATGGGGGAAACTTTAATCCAAGGGGAGAAACCCTTAATCCACCAACACTTACTTTCCTTGAAGAAGATCCAATTAATCAAAATTTTCATACCCCAGCCCCAAGTGAATATGGAGATTTCCTCAAGAATGAGGAAGATATAGATAAGGACATGCAAGCCTTAGAAGAAGAGGAAAATTGGCTTGCTAAACAAGAAGAAAAGAAGAGGTTACAAGCCTTGAAGGAAAAGGAGGATAGGATTAGATCTAAGCATCTTGAAAGGGATGCCAGAAGAGAAAAAGTTGAGAAGATGAGAGAAGACCCTGCCAAACGTAAAGCTTTTGAAGAAAAGGCTGCTAAAATAGCAGCAACCCAAATCCCTCTCGAAGTCCCAAAAGTGAATTCCAATGGGAACTTCTACTGCTAGCACATATACATCAACCATTACTACTACCAAAACCTCTTATCCTCCTAAGAAAACATCCTTCATGGATCATGGGAAAAGGCATGTGGATCATTCCTAGAAGAATACTTTCAATGCATTCAACACAGTACCAACACAAATGCCCATACCTCAACTGACAAAACTCATGTTAATAATCCCAAAGTTGATCCTGATCCATCTGGTACACCTCCAACTCCCACACTCATGAAATTACAATTGGTAAATGAAAAATTGCAAGAAGATTTAAAGAAGGATGAAATAGAAGAGACCAACGTATAAATGGCCAGAAAAATTGCCTTCCTCAAAATGTCAATACCAACTCCAAAGGCTTCAAGCTCTGGGAAAAGTAATAGTGGATCTCATGAGAATAAATTTGGGGGACATACTCCTAGTGGAGGAGGTGGCAGTAACAAAGGTGGTGGAGGCGGTGGTAATAAAGGCAATAATTCTTACTCTGAGGATGAAGAGGAAGATAAAAAGAAGAATGATGGAAATAAGGGAAGTGGGAAAGGTAAGAATGCAGATCAAGTGGACAAGAAGAAAAATGATGAGAAAAAAGACACTCACAGGGATAGGCATCCCAGGAGGCACCCCAAAATGATCGGTATAGGTAATTATGTTTTTGAAATATTCTTGGTTATCCAAACAATGTCCCAGATAATGCCAGGAAAAATCTCCCTAAATTCACCAATAATAGTGCTTTCAATGGGGAAGATCACTTGAAAGCCTTCCAGAGTTTTGTGGAAGATTTTGAATTATGGGATGATGACGTAGCAATGAAATACTTTATGCAATCCTCGAATGAAGATGCAAGGGATTGGATAGGGGGCTACCTGATGCAAGTATTGATTCAAGGGATTCTTTCTACAGAGTGTTCAGAGAACAATATGGGGATCAAACCAATCCCAAGTTTGGATTGAATGATTTCAATAATATCACCAAGGTATATAATGAGTTACTCACTGAATTTAACACAAGATTTCATAAATCTATGAATAGGGTACCTACTTATCTATGGCCTAATCCTTATGCATTTTTGTTGACATATTTTAATGCCTACGACTCTAAGATGCGTTATTTGCTTAGAGACAAGAATCCACAATCCTTGAGGGAAGCCTATAAGATGGTTGTGAACATTGAAAACAATAGAAAAGATTCTGGTAAAGTTGGAAGAAGAGATGACCCTAAGCCTTTGAAGAACTCAAAAGCTTAAAATGAGAA
>VDFB02034920.1:50446-96898 GCA_007258455.2 Sequoia sempervirens
TCAAACCCTCACCCCTAATCCCTAAACCCTCAACCCTAATCCCTCAACCCTCAACCATAAGCCCTCAACCCTGAACCCTCAACTGTAAACCCTCTAACCTATACATTAGAACCTCAACCCTCAATCCTCAACCGTTAATCCTCAACCCTCAACCCTTAAACCCTAAACCCTAAACCCTAAACCCTCAACCCTCAATCCTTAAAACCTAAATCCTTAAAACCTAAATCCTTAAAACCTCAACCCTTAAACCCTAATCCCTCAACCCTCAACCCTAAACCCTATCCCTAAACCCTCAACCCTCAACCTTTAAACCATCAAAACTTAAACATCTCTCCCCTCCTTAGCCATCTCTACCTCTTCATTCTTCTCTCTCTCTTCTTTAGTTTCCCTCCCCTCTCTTCATCATCACCTCTCTAACTCCTTCCCTATGCCTCTCACTCCTTCCATGCCTGCCTCTCCCCCCATCTCTTCTTACTCCTCTGCCAATAATTCCCTTTCCCTCTCGCTCTATTTTATCTCTCACCTCTCTCTCCCCCTCATCTCTACCTATCCCCTATCTAGGTATGTCACTCACTCCTCTGCCTCTCCATCCCTCCTTATCCATCTTTACATCTCTCACTCCTTATCTCATTACTACTCCTCTAATTATCTCCCACTCTTCTCTCTTATCATATTCATTATTAGTAAAGCTCATTAAACCTCTTCCTCCATCCCTTGCTACTCCTCTAGGTCTCTCCCACTCTTCTCTCTCCCCTTTGTAGGTTTCTGTGTAGGGTTAAGGATTTCATAATTACAAATTCTCTATCGAGCACATTTGATGCTCACCAAATTACAAAGCCTCCAAACATGACATTTGGTGCTCACCAAATTGAGAGGATATTTTGCAACACATTTGGCACTTGTCAAATTTGGCGAGCGCCAAATGGCCTTTTCCAAAAATGGTAAAAAATGGAGTTTACCCATGATACAAGCCCACAATTCTCTTCCTTTTTTTGGTTCTATGCTTTCTCCAACAAGAAAACACATTCTTATGTAGTCGACTTGTTTTAGTACCATATTATGCTTGCTCCATCACCTTTTGAGCACCAATTTGCTTGCTAGACAATGTAGAAGAAGATAATTTGAAGTTTCTACATCATATTTGATTATCTTAGGTTCTATATTCATTTTTGTAGAATTGAAATGTTTATATCGAGTTTTTTGTTTAGTTTTGACAATATAGACCATTATTTTTATAATTTTATTGATAATAATATTTTTACATAGAATTCAACATTGAATTAGATGGAGGTCACATAAAAATTCAAATTTTTAGGAGTTTGAATAAAAAAATGAAAAACATGACATAATTTAGATGAATTCATGTAAACTTATATAAATGATTTCAACTTAACACAAACATGCTAATGTATTCCATTTGCATGGCTTATAGTAGTCCATTTCCATCATGGTTAGTGGAATTCACTCTTTTTCATTATAGCTAGATGGATTTTGTAAAGGGTCTAGTGCCATACCATTAATTTCTATGGGTTTTGTTTGAATTTTATGACATAGTGTATATTTTATCAATTTTTATGGGTTTTTTTACTTGGTTACAAAGAACTACCACTACCACCCCTCTGTCACCACATCCACTGTCAATAGGTCATTCCAACCATTTTCTTGATGATGTGTTCTTATAACTTCACTATACATTCACACCTTGACATTACTTCTCTAACATCCAATTACATGAGAGTGATGCCATATGATCTTCAAATTAACTGGCTAAAAGTGATGGGCTAAAAACCAAATCATTTGCATAACCAAAATAAGATAATTTTATTTAACTTGAATACACTTATAGGAAGAAGATCCTACCCAAGTTAATTCCACTCCTAACATTATGTGCCTTCATTATTCACCATTGTAATTATTATTTGCATCTTCATGTCATTAGCCAATAAGAGTCTTTTGTGTGATTTTCTCATTATGTCCTCAAGAGTTGTAGGTCAATAGCTAGCTTAAGATAATTTATGTTTAATGTATCTCTAGGGTTATAAACCTAGTGATTAAAGATCAAGTGATTTTAGAGCTCCAAGTTTTTGGTTGTGTCATATTCAATGAGTGTATAAATGATTGGATACAATCTGCCTCATGTACCATTTAATAAGACCTTGGCAATGGATGTAATCTATCCCTTGCTCTATGAGTTGCATATTTTCCTTTGCTTCTCACATAGATCTATTGCTTTTCATTTTATTTTTAGCAATTGATCTAAAAATGAACAAATTGATTCACTCTACATTGGATAGAATATAGGTGGATTTGGAAATCTCAAAAGGATTAAGAACACTATATTTATCCTAGAAACCCTCTTAAGAGAGAAAATACAGATTATGGTAGTGGAAAAAATAGATTGTGGCAGTTGCAATTGCCTACTACCTATATTATGTAGCAAATTGTCATATTCAATGAGTGTACAAATGATTGGCTACAATCTATCCCTTGTTCCATTCAATAAGACCTTGGCTATGGATGTAATCTTCCCCTTCCTCCATTAGTTGCATATTTTCCTTTGCTTCTCACATAGATCAATTGCTTTTCATTTTCCTTTGCTTTTTAGTTGCGATTTCCTACCACCTATATTATATAGAAAGCTATCATATTCAATGAGTGTACAAATGATTGGATATAATTTGTCCCTTGTTTCATTCAATAAGACCTTGGCTATAGATTTAATTTGCCTCTTCCTCCATTAGTTGCATATTTGTGTTTGTTGTTGCACTCCTTTCCTTTGCCTCCCATCTCTTCGAAATACTACATACAATTGTTATGCTTAATTCTAAAAGAAGAATTTAAACAACATTAAATTGTTCCCTCTTCCATCAATCTAAGAAGGAACAATATGAAAATTTTCCTCCCATTGCATTTTAATGAACCAATGCAACCTCCAATTTATAGATTCCTATGTGCTGCAAGGTTATCATAGGCCCAAGAAGAAATTCCTGTGCATGTTCATTTTCATATGCATGTTTCTCTACCTAATATTGTCATAGATTTGCTCCTACCATATTCTTGGTTAGTAATGCCTTCATTATCATTCTTCATGGTGGTTGTCCTCAATATTATGTTCATTGTCCTTTGTAAACTTCTATAAGTTCATTGCATAGTTGTTGATGTTTGTCTCATATTCTCATTATGACCATGTGGCTAGCTTCTTGACTGCATAGCCTTCATATTGATATTACTATCCTTTCTTGGATTGAAAATCACTGTCCTTTTACTACTTCCCTCTCAAACTTGTTGTTGTCCCTTCTTGGAAAGGTTGCCCCTTAGAATGTATTACAATCATAAGGCTATACAATCTACCCTCTCAAATTTTTTGTTGTCCCTTCTCTTGTTATGGCTTCCCCTTAGATTGAATTACTATCATAAAGCTTACAGATGTTACAAAAAAAGGCTAATAAAGATAGTTGAAAGTGCAGATGTTAAAGTTGATGAAAACTTGTAGAATTCTATTGCAGTAGATGGATATGTGTCATATGAACCTAATTGCAGAGAAGTAGAAGAAAAAGCTAATGGAAAAGAAGTGCAGAATGAAGAGGAAGAAGCTTTAGAGAAGACCCTTAAAACCCCTAAGTATGTACAAAAGAATCATTTTGAAGATCAAATCATTGGAGATAAGAGGAAAGGTGTATTGACAAGAAGCAAAGCTACTAAGTTGAGGTAAAAAAATTTTTATTTTCTAAAATTGAACCTAAAATAGTAAGTGAAGCATGTAAGGATGAGCATTGGATGAAGGCAATGGAAGAACTTATGTGGATAGATAAAAACTAAACTTGGGAATTGGTCCCTACATTGGAAAACAAAAACATAATTGGAACTAAATGGGTATTTAGGAACAAGCTGAATGAGAATGAAGTAGTAAGAAACAAGGCAAGACTTGTGTGTAAGGGTTACTCACAAGTAGAAGGTATAGACTTTGAGGATAATTTTTCTCTAGTAACTAGAATGGAAGCTATCAATTTTTTTTTAGCATTTGCAGCACACAAAGATTTTAAGGTTTATTAGATGGATGTGAAGTCTACTTTTCTAAATGGAGAACTGGAAGAATAGGTTTACATGGAACAACCATAAGGATTTCAGTTGTCAGATAAACTGGATATGGTATGTAAATTGAAGAAGCTACTATATGGATTGAAGCAAGCTCACAGAGCTTAGTATGCAAGATTGGACAAGAACTTGATACATCAAGTATTCAGTAAAGACACTGCAGATAGTAATATTTACTTTAAAATTGAGGAAGACAAAATCTTGATATTAGTTGTATATGTGGATGATATTATGTTTGGTGGAAATGTGGCTATGTGTAATAATTTTGCAGAAGAAATGTAGAAAGAAAATGAAATGTCAATATTTGGGGAGATGAATTTCTTTCTTGGGCTATAAATCAATCAAACAGATAAAGGGACATTTATTTTATAGTCTAAGTATTTCAAAGAGATGTTGAAGAAGTTTGGAACAAATTACTCCAAACTAGTATGTACTCCTATGGTGATTGGTTGTAAATTGAGCAAAGATGATAAATCACCTAAGGCTAATCAGAGCAAGTATAGATCTATGCTTGGTGGACTGTTGTATTTGAGTGCTACTAGACCAAATATCATGCATGCAGTTTGTCTTGTAGCTAGATTTCAAGAAGATCCTAAAGAAACACATGTTGCATCAGTGAAGAGGATATTCAAACATTTAAGAGATACACCAGATTATGACTTGTGGTATCCTAAGGATATTGATTCCACATTAAGTGCTTATATAGATGTAGATTGGGTTGGATGTGTTGATCATAGGAAAAGTACAAGTGGTGGTGCATTTTTTCTTGGATGTAGATTGGTGTCATGATTGAGTAAGAAACAAAATTCAGTTTCTTTGTCTACTGCAAAGGCTAAGTATATTGCAGCAGCATCATGTTGTACATAGGTATTATGGATGAGATAGACATTGAAGGATATTAGAGTCGTATATGGCGAACCTATATCTATCATCTGTGATAATACAAGTGCAATTAACATTTCAAAGAATCCAGTGATGTATTCAAGGACAAAGCATATATCTATCATGTATCACTTTTTGAGAGAGAAGGTTATGGAGAATGAAGTGAAGCTTGAGTATGTACCTACAAAGGATCAAATTACTGATATATTTACTAAGGCTCTTCCTAAAGATACTTTTGAGTATCTTTAGGAGAAGTTGGGGGTTATTGCCCCTTTTTTCTTGAACTAGATGCATATGGAGATGCATCAGTCCAGTGAATCTATGGATCTATCTCTTTTTTGGACTGATGTTGGTGGCTACTTCTTAGGGGGAGTAGGTAGTGTCATGTGCCATTGAGTTACTGATTTAGTTGGGTGTACTCCTAATGGGGAGTATTTAGAGTAGGTATTTTTGGTTTAGTGTCAAAGAGGGAGAACAATGCAAAACATTTTATCCTTTGTCACTGATGTCAAAGGGGGAGAGAGAATCATGTGAAAAAGTAGAGAAATTTGTTGTCAGAGAGAGAAAGAATCTTGTAATGGGGAGAGAGTTTAGAAATATTGTGTAGGCTATCTAATCTAGAACAAAAAGGGAGAGAGTGTTTAGAGTTGTTGTGTGGTCTTTGGTGGCTTTTCACATCTTGTGTTTCCATCAATGACAAAGGGGGATATTTTTGCAAGTATAAAGGTGTTGTCATTGATGTCAATAGGAAGTTTATTGACTAGTACTATTGTCATTGATGTCAACTATGGGATGAAGATGTCAAGGATATTAAGAAAATTGTGAAAAAGAGGAAAAAAAGTTGTGCATGTGTAGTTGAGACCTTGAGGAAGTGTTATGAGTACATGGAGCTATATTTTGTGTTGCAAGGTCTGAAGGTGAGTTGGAATGAAGTAATGAGATGAGATGATGTCTTCGGTACTTGGTTTCCAAGTGCTTTTGAGAAAATTTGATAAACAAAGTAAAATGTGTTGTGTAAGTGGTCATAGTGTGCTCTAGTATTATGTTTCACATTTCTTCTATGTTGATGCTATGCCTATGCGGATCTTACAAGTTATTCAAGGTTTTCAGAGATTGCTATATTCAAAATTTTGGTTTCTAGATCGTTTTATAGTGCGAGATATTTTCACCAGTGTGTAAACTAGTTGTTCAGTGATATTTTTCTATGGCCTAGGAAAAATGTATTTGCTTCATGTATCTCCATTGCTTGGATTCAAGTTGTGCAGATTTGGGAATTTTCTTATAATGCTTTTATCTTTTAGTATTCAAGTTTTTACTTGATTTGGTGTTGTATAGAGTGAGTTTCATTTATCAGTATGCAAATAAGGGTTACCAGCTGTTCTGAGTTGAAGTGTTTGAATGAAGCAAGCTTCAATGAAATTTTTGATGAATCTTAAGTAGTTCATGGATTATTTTGGATCGTGTTCAACTGAATCATGTTGTCCAGAAGTTTCAAATTGATTGAAAGAAGCATGTATTTAATGATTATGGTGCTTTGCATGGGTATTGGCTAACCTTGTGTTTAACACTACATGCGAGGCTTGTAGAAGCGTGTTAAAGTGTGTTTGGATATATTTGGGTCCTAATTAAGGATTTATGTAGGTCTCCTTTCATTCCTATCAACTATAGGAATGTTTAGGTTTTGACTTATTTTGACTTTGTATGTATAATGACTATTGTCGACCTTCTCAAATGGTGTTCAATATTTTTGAGGTAGAGCTTGATATAAATATGTATGGCGTCGTTGTGAGTTCAGGAAGTGAGAGATGAAAGAGTAAGAAGCAAGATAGATGTGATATTTATGCGAGTGATGTGAATTTGAGCAAAGGAGTGTGAATTTCATGTTAGGGTTCTTGAAGGCATCCAAAATATTTCATGAGAAACTACAAAAGTGTGTGAGAAATTGTGGTGGTTTCCTTGTTGCATTGAGAAGTGTTCTCTATGTAACATTCTTCTTCTATCTTCTTATATTATTTCTATGGCAGTGAGCCCTAGCTATGAGCCTTTTTGGACAATGTGTCATATTTTGGTAGTGAGCCTCTTTGTACCAGTTTTACTATTACTTATATTGTGAGATAATCCTCACCATGGTTTTTCCATCATTGGGTTTTCCACGTAAATATGGTGTTCTCTTCTGTATGGTGTTGTGATTTCAGTTTTTGTTATTTGCATTTCATGTTTAATCATACTAACAAAATAAGAGTTTAATGAATGCTTGTGGATCTGATTACTGTTGAAGGTTTTAGTTTGCTACAATTGACTCACCCCCCTCTCAATTGTCTTGTTCATTTCAACACGACTAGGGTGAAACACTTTCAAATGAAGACAAAGGTGATCATTTACTAATCAAATTGTGAGTCACTTAGTATTACTCTTACCCACCAATAAGACAACCAAGAGGAGGAGTCTATTTTCAACAAGACTAAACTATGAAATAAATATTTTGCTGAGCATGTTTCTATTATAAACAGTTGATTTTGTTGGACATAGAATCCATGTTTTATTTCTCTACTCCTTTTTCAAGTAGTTATTATTTTCTATTTTAAAACTCAGTCCTCTTCCTATCCTTGAGGAAGAGTTGGCATATGTTCTATAGTTTGTTTTCAGTTCATGAATAATGGGACTCCCTCACAAACCCTATATAGTAGGATCCCCTATCGAGGAGGATATCTAGTAGTACTAGTAGTAGAGACAATAGTATCATAGTAATAGAATATGTGTTATTGAACAAAGATCTTCAACAAATTTCCCATTAGATTTTGTCTAACAATTTTGTGTTAGAATGCAATAAAAGAGAATTGATTTGATATTATGATTTGTTGAGTGAGTGTTTGAAAAAATCCTGTGGAAATTAGAAACTCAAGCAAGGGCCACTTGAGGTATTGTTGAACCACTTTAATATTAGTTATTAGATTAGATGATGCATTGTGAATTCAATTGGTAGTTTTCAGATATATGATTATGAATGAATGTGTTACAATTCATGGATTAGATTCTATAGCTTAATGTTATGTTTCATACTCCATAGGATTAGCTAAGTTAGGACACTATAGTTTAATGATTAATGGTTATATTATTACCCATTAAGTACATGTAGCATAAGCTAATTACTTATATTATTTTACCCTATTTTGTGAATCAACAATTTATTTTGATTTAAAGCTTTCACTGTATTTGCATGTGTTGATTCGCCTATACTCAATTGATGTAGGATTTCCAAAATCTATGAATACATATACTTTTCCAAAACTATCTAAATTTCTATGACTCCCTAATTGATGATTAAATGCAACCCTCTTGTGAATGATGGACTACTTAGTTAGGGATCCCTAGGTCCTCTAAGCCATGTGCATACCTAGTATCACCAGTTTAATTAGGCATTAGAGTCAGCTCCACACACCTTCCACCATCTCATGTACAAAGTGATATTGAATATCAATATGCTTTTTCTGGCATGGTATGTTGAGTTTCATGCTAATTAAAGAACTTTGGCTATCACAATGCAACACCACGTTATCTTTCTTTATTTGCAATTCACCCAAAATTTTATGAAGTTAGATTGCCTCCTTGCTAGCCTATTTTTTTGCCATATATTTGACTTTAGTATTAAACAATACCACCATTATTTTAAATTTAGATAACCAACTAACTCCACCTCCAACTAAGGAGAAATTGCAACTTACAGTGGAATTTCCCTAATCTTTGTTTGCACCAAAATCTATGTCCACATACCCATTAACCTAAAGATTACTCTCATTGTAATAGAAAACATCAGAAGTGCTAATCAAAGATATAAGAATCCACTTTGACATAGCTTCCCAATGCTCAGTACCTATATTTTCCATGTAATGACTAACGACTCCCATTGCTTGTGCAATGTTCAGTTTAGTGCACACCATGACAAACATAATACTACCAATTTCTGATGAGTATGGTACATGAGACATTTGTGTCTTCTTTCACTTATATGCTAGGGAACTATTCTAAAGATAATTTAAGATGAATAGGAAATGAAGTACTAACTAGTTTTGCATTCTACATATTGAAGCACTATAGAAACTTCTCCACATAATTTTTTTGTGACAACCATATTTTCCTATTATTTCTATCTTCTTGTATTCTCAATGCAAAAATCCAATTTCATTGCCTAAGTACTTCATCTCAAACTCCTTATCAATATGAGCTTTCAAATGGATTATTTTGTACATGTCGGGACTTGCTACCAACATATCATGAACATACAAAATTAGATTAATAAAACATTCATCATCATACCTTTAAAACCAGGCACAATGATCAACCTCACATCTGCTAAAACCTAAACTCATCATGAAGGAATCATACTACTTGTACCAACACCTTGACACTTGTTTCAAACCATGCAATGATTTTCTCAACTTGCAAACAAAAAACCTTTTGGTTGTTGCATATGAATCTCCTCAAATAGATCATCATGTAGAAAGGTCATTTTAGCATCTAATTATTCTAACTCCAAATCAAGACTAGTAGCAATAGATAAAACACTCTAATAGTAATTAACCATACAACAGGTGTAAAAAATTCATCAAAATCAATACCAAACTTTTGTGCATACCCCTTGGCTACCAATCAATCTTTATACTGTTATGAAATAACTTGCACAATAGAAGAATATGATATGAAATATGCTGCAAATACTTGATAATAACTAAGAATAACAAGCCACACTGAAGTGGAAAACCTCCAAATATCTCTAATGAGAACACACTTCACAATATGATGATGAAATAAGACTCACAACCTCCTATATATACCTATTTATGCCTAGGATATCACCTAGGCTGACTTAGACACCCCTATATAAGACCTAGGCTGACCCAACCAACTAAATAATAATATAATAATGATAACATGACTTAATTAGGAGTTAAGATAGCCACAAGCCGACTATTCATAACTTGATGTACACCAATATTAAGGGCGTAGAATGGCCCCTTCTTAAAATAAGCATTGTCCTCAATGCTAATCAAGTTTGGATTCTTTTGAATAAGCTCCTCATCCTCCCAAGTGGCATCTTCAACTTGTAAATTCTTCCATTGGATGAGATACTCAGTGAGAGTTCTATTCCTCAGCTTCTTTGTGTGTGTTTGACGAATGCACTTTGGTTCCAAAATGATTCTTCCTTCTTCATCGAGCTCTGGTAGTGTTGTTTGAGTTGGAATGTTATGTCCAATTACCTTATTCAAACAAGAAACATGAAAAAATGGATGTATCTTTGTTGTTGGTGGCGACTCTAGCTTGTAGGAAACACTACTGATCTTTTACATGATTTGGTATGGCCCATAATACATTAGAGATAACTTATTATTCTTTTTTTGTTGCTTCAATGAGATTTTCTTATAAGGCTACAATCTCAAGAAGACCCAATCCCCAACTTCAAAAATTCTTTCACTACGATGTTGGTCTGCTTGATGTTTCATTCGATTTTGTGTCATGGCTAAATTCTCCTTGAGTCCTAAAAGTACCTGTTGTTGATGAAGCAAGTGGTCCTCTATTGCTTGAACTCTTGGTGACACCTTTATTGATGAAGTGATGAAAGGAGGATGATATCCATAAAGTACCAAAAATTGAGACATTTTTGACGAGCTATGAAAAGAAGTGTTATACCACCATTCTGCAAGTGGTAGCCAATCTACCCATTGATATTTTTTCTCTGAAGTGAAACAAAATAGATATCCTTCCAAACACTTATTACAAACCTCAAATTTCCCATTTGATTGAGGATGGTATGAAGAGGTATGAGCCAATTGAGTACCAAACATGAGAATAAATCTTTCCAAAAGTGACTAGTGAAGATAGGATCACGATCACTAACAATAACCTTAGGTGTACATGTAGCTTTTGGATATTCTCCAAAAAATATTTTTCCACTGCACTTGTTGTACAAGGATGTGATAATGCAATAAAATGTGCATATTTAGTGAGGCGATCAACTACTACCATGATGACATTATGACCTTTAGATTTGGGAATCCCTGTGATGAAGTCCATGGATACCTCTTCCCAACACTGGCTAGGAATAGATAAGGGCTGCAAGAGACCTGGTGTCTTAATTGTCTCCCCTTTATTCCTTTGACAAACCAAACATTCAACCACAAATTTTTGAACATCACCTTTTAGCCCTTCCAAAAAAAAATCTTGCTTGACTCGATGATATGTATTCAAAAATCTTGAATGACCACCAACTGGAGACTCATGCAGCTCTGTGAGAATCTTGTGTTTAAGAGTGGAATTCTTGTAGAGATACAAACACTCTTTATACCAAAGAGTATCTCCCTTCCAACAAAGCTTATCTAAAATACTACGATCATTTTTTAATTGTTGGATGAGATTACTTGTCGCAACATCATTTTTCCACTTTGCTTTGGCTTTCTCCACCCAATTTGCTTGTAATATTGAAAGGGTACACAATCAGGCTTCATCTTTCTCATCCTTCCTTGAAAGTGCATTTGCTACAATATTTTCCTTCCCTTTCTTATATACAATCTCAAAGTCATATCTTAACATCTTAGTGACCCATTTTTGTTGCTCTTCAGAAGATAGTCTTTGTTCCAAAAAATATTTTAGGCTATAATGATTTGTCTTAACCTTGAAGTGTCTACCCATAAGGTAAGGCCTCCATTGTTTAACTGCATGAAGGATTGCTAGCATTTCCTTCTCATAAATAGGTTTTAGCTGATTCTTACCCTTTAATTGACAACTCTTAAAAGCAATTGGTTTACCTTCTTGCATGAGAACTGTTCCTATCTCATTTCCAGAAACATCACATTCCATAATGAATTCCTTGGTGAAGTCGGGAGTGGAAAGCACTAGAGTTGTACACATAGCCTTCTTCAATCTCTCAAATGTTGTATTAGCAAACTCATTCCAATGAAAAGAATCCTTCTTCAATAGAGTGGTGAGGGGTGCTGCTATACAACCATAATTCTTCAAAAATCTTCTATAGTACCCTGTCAATCCCAAGAAACCCCTCAGTTTCTTAATGGTTTTTGGAATAGGCCATTCCATGATAGCCTTAATTTTGTTAGGGTCCACCTTTACTCCTTCATGTGAAACTATGAGTCCCAAATAATCCACCTCCTTAAGACCAAAAGCACACTTGGATGGCTTAGCATAGAGTTGATGATCTTCAAGTATTTGTAATGCTTGATCCACATGTTGTAAATTTTCTTCCCAAGTCTTGCTATAAATTAGAATATCATCAAAGAATACTAACACAAACTTTCTCAAGAACTTCTTAAAAATGGAATTCATCAGACTTTGGAATGTAGATGATGCATTGGTAAGACTGAATGACATCACCAAAAATTCATAATGACCCTCATGAGTCCGAAATTCTATCTTACAAATATCTTCCTCCTTAATCTGAATTTGGTGATAACCAGATCTAAGATCTAAGTTGGTAAAATACATAGCTCCATTCAATTCATCTAGCAAATCATCAATGACTGGAATAGGAAACTTATCTTTAATGGTGTACATGTTGAGCACTCTATAATCTGGACACATGTGCCAAGTGTCATCCTTCTTATGTACCATCACCACAGGTGAGGAGTAAGCACTTTGGCTATGCCTGATAATTCCTACCTCTAGCATCTCCTCAACAATTTTTTCTATCTCACTCTTTTGTATGTGTGGACACCTGTAAGGCCTGATGTTCAGTGGTTGGCTCCTTGGAACTAACTGTATGGCATGATCATGATCCCTGTTAGGAGGAAGTCCTTTAGGCATATCTCCAAGAACAACTAAGTGACGATTAATTATAGCTTGTAAATCTGGATGAGTAGGAGCATTAGATTGAGAGACTTCTAATGAACATAGCTAGGCCACAAATCCATCCACTCCTTTCTTAAGAAAATTTTTCATTTGATGAGAGCTTACCATTTATGGGGATTTTTCCTTCAACCCCCTTAGCTCTACTACCCTTCCTTCTAATTGAAATCTCATGAATAGTTCTTGGAATTTCATCTCAATCGTTCCTAATGTAGTAAGCCATTGTAATCCCAAAACAATATCTGTTGCACCCATGGATATCACATACATTGGGGAATCAAGTTGAAAATATCCCATGGATAATTTAATGCTATGACACTTCCTTGAACAACTAACTGTACCACCTGAGTACTCCCTGAGTTGATCAACACAGTTACCTTCAACTTCTTTAAGAACCCCACCACCTTGAGAGTTTGTGGAGAACTAAAACTTGAGAGTGCATGAAAAGAAATGATTGGTTGAGAATTATGTGATTCCTCATTTGACTCCCTCTCATCCTCTTGTATGGGTTCCTCCTCTTCTTCCTCACTTGGACCTTCAATATAGAACAATTTCTTTTCACCACATTTATGTCCTCGACTGTATTTGCCCACAATTGAAACACAACACTTTTTCTCTTTTCTCCTCAATTTGCTGTGGAGTCAACCTAGTAGGTTGTGTTGAATATCCTTTCTCTCTTGTCACATTAGCCCCTTTCTTCTTAGGAATCAAACACTTCTTCTACCCTGTGTGCTAAGATAAAAAACTCATTTATAGAGCTAGGGCTAAACATGCGTACCTCATGTTGAATGTGATCCTTGAGACCCCCCAAGAATAAATCATTTAAGTTATCCTCTGTAATTGTATCCACTCTTAAGGATATATTTTGGAATTGTTGAATATAATCCTTAACTAATCTTGTTTGTTGAAGTTTAGCAAGCTGGATGACGAAGTTGTCTATCACGCTATTGCTATATTGTGCTTGGAGTTCCTCCATAAAAATTGACCATGAGATAGTGAGTCCCTTTTTCCTTCGATGAGTGCAAAGCTAATGATACCAAATGAATTGATCTAGTTCTACATATAGGGAAGCCATCGTGACCTTTTGTCCATTTGGGATTTGGTGTACTTCAAAAAAAATCTCCATTTGGTTTATCCATGTTAGAGGATCCTTGCCATCGAACTTGCGCATATCCACCTTTGGAAATAAATTCCTAGATCCCATAGGAGTATTAAAACTTGTGTCAATGTTAGTTGACCTGGAGTTTTCACCTTGGTTGCTTGAGAACTCCTTTCTTGGTTCAGTCATATAGGCGCTTAACATGTTTCGTATATTCGATATATCTCCTCTTAGATCACACATATCCATCTTCATTGAGGAAATGTCTTACTTGACCTGACTGATTTCCTCATTAGGAGTAATATCCTCTATTGTTACCCCATCCTTATCAGGAGTCTTCCCCGGAGTGACAACATTCTTTTTGCCCCTTGTTGTAGGCCCCGTCATGATGGGAACCAATGATTTTGAAATAAATCATACAAATGAAACTTAAATTCTCTAAAAATTTTACTATAACTTACTAGGGCCAAAATAACTCACCTAGAAAAATTTCCAAGAAATAAGCAGATTTATAGCTTTAAGAGTGATATTTGTGAAAACCTTAATTTCTTAATAACTTTCTTATTTATGCTCCAATTCATCCAAATTTTTAACTATAAGCTCCTTTAGTATGCATTCAAAAACACAATAAAAATAAAGCTCTAATTCGACAATATGTGAGGTATATGCATATTCCAAATAAATTGTGTAGAAACCCTAATTCTGTAATAATTTGCTCAATTCTGCTCCAATTCTTCTGAAATTTGTGATTGTAGATTCTTTAATGTGTTCTTCAAAAGCAATTTAAAAATCAGATTTTTTTTTTCCAAAATCTAAAAGATATTCTCTTTCCAAAATCGCCTCCAATATTGAGAAAAAACCTTGCCTCTACAATGCCAAGATCATGCTCTGATACCACTTGTTATGAAATAACTTGCACAATAGAAGAATATGATATGAAATATTCTGCAAATACTTGATAATAACTGAGAATAACAA
This sequence comes from Sequoia sempervirens, assembly GCA_007258455.2. NCBI lineage: Eukaryota > Viridiplantae > Streptophyta > Pinopsida > Cupressales > Cupressaceae > Sequoia > Sequoia sempervirens. The sequence goes on from VDFB02034920.1 coordinate 65,352, forward strand.
GCCACTTCAAGGGGGAAAACCTCAAAATATCATCAACATACAAAAGAAAATTAATAAAACATTCATCATCATACCTTTAAAACTAGGCACAATGGTCAACCTCACATCTGCTAAAACCTAAACTCATCATGAAGGAATCATACTACTTGTACCGACACCTTGACACTTGTTTCAATCCATGCAATGATTTTCTCAACTTTGAAACAAAAAAACTTTTGGTTGTTGCATATAAATCTCCTCAAATAGATCATCATCTAGAAATGTTGTTTTAACATCTAATTATTCTAACTCCAAATCAAGACTAGCAACAAGAGATAAAATAATCTAATAGTACTTAACCATACAAAAGGTGTAAAAAATTCATCAAAATAAATACCAAACTTTTGTGCATACACCTTGGCTACCAATCAATCTTTATAACTCTCGAAGTTATCATTTATATCCCTTTTTAGTTTGAAAACCCACTTATTCCCTTTAGATTTTTTCCTCTTGGGAAATGACACAAGCTCCCATGTCTTTCTCTTAGGTATAAATTGAATCTCTTCTTCCATGAAAACTATCCACTTGCTTGTATATTCAACTTCACAAGCCTCTTGATATAAAAGTTAGGTTCACTAACATCAATTAGTAATGCATAAGAAAAAATTATGGTAGGAGAGTACCTTTCAAGTGGTTTGGATACTCTAGTGGGTCTCCTTACAAGGGGTAATGTATCACTATGTGGCTCATTTGGTTCTTATTCATCTTGTTGATTATTATCATAATTTTCCTCCATTGGAATAACTTATGTATTTTCTTGTTCTTTACCTCTTTGCATTGATTTTTTATTAAAATAAATATTTAGACTAACCATAACATTGTGGGAAGCAATATCCTATAACCTATACCCCTTTGTACCATTTTTTTTTTTTTTTAGACTGCAGGAATCGGGACCCCTTTGTACCATTTGCATAGCCAAGGAAAAATATATTTTATGGACTTCATGTATAGCTTATGCCTATTCTCTTCAGGAATATTAGCATAAGCATTAGAACCAAAAAAATGAAGAAAATAATAATCAATAGGTTTACTTGTCCATACTTCTTTAGGAATTTTATTATCTAGAGTTGTAGTGGATAATCTATTGATCAAGAAGCATGTTGTAAAAATAATCTCAACCCAAAATTTTTGCTCCAAACCAACTATTCTAAGCATACATCTAGCTCACTCCATAATTGTACAATTCATGCATTAAACAACACCATTTTGTTGTATTGTCCTAGCAACCATCAATTTCCTTGCAATTACATACTCACTACAAAACTAGTTCAACTCTCTTGAAAAAAATTCTCCTTCATTATTTTTTCTCAAACATTTTATAATCTTTCCAAGGTTGTGATTCTCTACCAGAAATTTAAACTTCTCAAAATAAGAAAATACCCCAAACTTCTTGAGAAGATAAATCCACACCTTACAAGAATAATCATATATAAATGAAACAAAATATGATGAACCCCCAATAGCTATTATAGGAGCTTCCCAAGTATTTGAATGAATGAATTCTACAACTTTTCTTCTAATAATACTTTTAGAAAAGCTCAATTTATTTTGTTTTCCAAACAAACAATGTTCACAAAAAATTAAATCTCTAAATTTGGCACATGGGAAAATATTTTTGTCTAGTAGTATCTTGAGACCATGTTCACTCATATGACCTAGTAGTTGATGACATGTTGATAATGTTGAATGAACAAGACAACTGAGAAGGGGGGGTAAATAAGTTGTAGAAAATTAAACCTTCAAAACCCTCAATAGTAATTAGATCCACATGAATTCATTAAACCCTTATTCTATTAGTATGATTAAACATGAAATCCAAATAACAAAAACTAAAATCACAACATACACAAGAGAACACTAGATTTATGTGAAAAAATCAATGAGGGAAAAATGACAATGAGGATTAGCTCACAATATAAGTGATGGAAAATTTGATACAAAAGGGATCATTGCTAGAATAGGACACACTATCCAAAAAAGCCTACAACCAGGGCTCACTACCATAGAAAGAAGTACAAAAAGATAGAAGGATGTTACACAGAGAATAATTTTCAATGCAACAAGGAATCCACCACAAGTGCTCACACACTTTCATAGTCTGGCATGAATGATTTTGGATGCCTTCAATTCACTTCCTTCAGGAACCCTAACACTAAAATTTGAATTTCTCCGCTCAAATTCACACCACACACATCACTGACATCAATCTCACACCTATCTTGCGTCTTTCTTCTTTCATACTCAACTCACAACACCATACATATTTATATCAATCTCAACCTCAAAAACTTTCTCCAATGTTGGCAACTAGTCATTATACATACAAATTCAAAATAGGTTGGCACCTAAACATTCCCACGGTGGATAGGAGCAAAGGTGACCTACATAAATCCTTAATGAGGACCCAAATAGATCTTGACACACCTCAACATATTTTCATAGGCTCACATGTAGTGTCAAACACAAGGTCAGCCAACACCCATGTAAAAAACCAAAAACATTAAGTATATGCTAAATCACAAATCAATCCATAATATTCAGACAACATAATTCACTTGAGAACAATCTAGAATAATCCACAAATTGCTTAAGATTCATCAAACACTTCATTCAAGCTTGCATTATACAAATACTTCAATCTCAAAATAATTGGTAACCCTTATTTGCATATTGATAAATGAAACTCACTCTGTACTGCACCAAATCAAGTAGAAACTTGAATACAAAAAGATACAAGCATTATAAGAAACTTCCCAAGTCCACACAACTTGAAGCCAAACAACGGAGAAACACAAAGCAAATACATTTCTCCTAGGCCACAAAAAACATCACTGAACAATTGGTTCACACATTGGTGAAAATATTTCCCACTGTACAATGATTCAGAATCCCAAATTCTAAATATAGCAACCTCTGACAACCTTGAATAACCTGTAAGATCCGCATAGGAATAGCATAAAAATAGAAGAAATGTGGAGCACAATACCGGAGCACACTATGAACACTTGCACAACACAATTTATTTTGTTTATCAAAGTTTCTCAAAATCACTTAGAAACCAAGTACTAGAGACATCATCTTAGCTTATTACTTCATTCCAATTCATCTTTAGACTCTGCAACAAAAAGATAGCTCCATGTACTCACGACACTTCCTCAAGGTCTCAATTACTCATGCAACTTATTTTCCTCTTTTTCACAATTTTCTCAATATCCTTGACATCTTCATCATATAGTTGACATCAATGATAGCACCAATCAAGTAGACTTCCTATTGACATCAATGATAACACCTTCATACTTGCAACAATGTCCCCCTTTTTCATTAATGGCAACACAAGATGTGAAAATCCACCAAAGACAACACAACTCTGAACACACTCTTTTTTTTTTCAAATTAGATAGCCTACACAACATTCCTGAACTCTCTCCCCTTACATGAATCTCTCTCCCTTTGACAATAATATTTAGAAAACATGAACAACTTTCCCTACTTTTTCACATGATTTTCTCTCCCCCTTTGACATCAATGGAAAAGGATAAAATGTTTTGCGTTGTTCTCCCCCTTTGACACTAAACCAAAATACCTACTCTGAATACTCCCCCTTAGGAGTACACCCAAATAAATCAACAACTCAACAAAAATGACAACACATGACACTACCTACTCCCCTAAGAGGTAGCCACCAACATCAGTCCAAAAAGGAGATAGATCCATAGATTCATTGGACTGATGCATCTCTATATGCATCTAGTTCAAACAGGGAGGGGCAATAACCCCCAACTTCTCTTGAAGATACTCAAAAGTATCCTTAGGAAGATCCCTAGTAAATATATCAGCAATTTGATCCTTTGTAGGAACATACTCAAGCTTCACTTCATTCTCCATAACCTTCTCTCTCAAAAAGTGGTACTTGATAGATATATGTTTTTCCCTTGAGTGCATCATTGGATTCTTTGAAATGTTAATTGCACTTGTATTGTCACAGAAGATAGATATAGGTTCATCATATACAATTCTAATATCCTTCAATGTTTGTCTCATCAACAAAAGTTATGTACAACATGATGTTGTTGCAATATACTCAACCTCTGCAGTAGATAAAGAAATTGAATCTTGTTTCTTACTCAACCATGATACCAATCTTCATCCAAGAAAGAATGCACCACTGCCTGTACTTTTCTTGTCATCAACACAACCAACCCAATCTGCATCTATATAATCACTTAATGTGAAATTGGTATCATTAGGATACCACAAGCCATAATCTGGAGTGCCTCTTAAATATCTAAATATCCTCTTCACTGTTGCAACATGTGTTTCTTTATGATCTTCTTGAAATCTAGTTACAAGGTAAACTCCATGCATGATATCTAGTCTAGTAGCAGTTAAATATAGTAGTCCACCTGTAGTAACAAAAAAAGTAAGCATTTTTCCCTACTTGGTTTGATAATTGACATTAAAATTGAGTTAATGATGTTTTGGAGTGGTGTTGTAAGATGTTGTACACATTCACATTATTATAGGACCTTTATTTTACTAAAACATGCCTTAATTGATCCTTTGCAAAGGTGTTGTAAGACACTTTTACACTTTTCTAGGATGTATTTGCTTAATTAAGCCTAATGAGCCCCTTTCTAATAAAATGTACCTAATGTGTACCTTGTTTAAGTGTTGTAAAGTGTTATAAACCACTTTCACATTTATCTATGTGGTCTTAATTAATTGTGGGTAATTGGAGTAATTAACCCCCTTTTGATTCAAATTTAGGCCTTAATTCTGACACTTCCCGAGATCTATCTTGACAATCATAATTTAATTAACAAAATATTTCATTGGGAAAAGTTTGGTCCTGGTAAGTTGAGCCAAGACCCATTTGCCCTTGATGGTGAATGGGTCCTCTCTTAACAAGAACCCCCTTTCTCAGTTGATCTGGAATGGGTTTTTAGCCCTCTTTCAATCCCTTGGGATTAGGTCCTGGCAAACTTAGCCAGGACCTAGCATTTGCCCAAGATGGAAAAAGGGTCCTCCCTTATTGAGACCCCCCTTTTTGAATTTCATTTTGGCAGGAATTTAATAATGTTTCTTCCCAAATCTGGTGTCGGCCTTAGTTCTTTGGATTTCAAGGTTAATCTCCTAATTTAGTATAAATAAGGGGTTAATTCACATAGTTTCACCTAATATTTTCAAGAGAGCATCCTAATACTTTACAAGAGAATTATAGATCATTTCAAGAGCATTCATAAGGCATTTCAAAGCATATTTCAAGTGTTTATTGCAATAATTCAAAGTCATATCATCATGTCAAGGATTTAATGCATTCATGTGTGTTGAGCTAAGAAGTTAATGTTGCATTGAGGATCTATTTACAAGAATCATTTCACATCCAAGATCTACATTCTTCATGGCCACTACATGCTAGTTTGCAAATTTGTTTCACAAGACAACATCTAAGGTGATATCATTTACATATTTCATATTTCATGCTTCAATTTCATTCATTTCATCACTTGGTTTTATTACCTACAAGGGGTTTAACAGAGGAAAACCCCCATTCACTAAAAAATCAATGAATTTTTCTACCCTTAAGTGTGTGATTGCATATTTATAGGTTGAAGATCAAGTTGAGCAAGATTTGGAGTAAAATTATCAAAGTTGCAAAGTTGCAAAAAGTTGTCATTCAAAGTGCAAGACCACAGAAAGAGCTCTAAAAAATTGCATACAAACTTCTATAAGCTAATAACAAGGAATTTAAGAGTGTAGACATCAAGGAACAAGATCCTAAAATCATTTTTTCAAAACCCTAAAAGGACCCATTCACCACTGAAGGCGAATGAGTCCTTTGTAGCTCAAAAACAACAACTTTTTGGCTAGGTACACAACTTTTTATGCTAAAAAAACATCCCCCATAGTTGCTATAACAGTTAGGTAGCATTTCTGATTGTTATTGGCATCTTACTTTACATAATTTGAGTGATAAAGGTCTTAGAAAAATCAGTGTCCCATCATCTTGTTGATCCATTTTGGTGGACCCTATTTCTCACCTTTTCACCACCAATCATATATCTATATTTTCTCTAATTAGCCTTAGGTGAGTCATCATAAGAGTACATACCGGTTTGGAGTCATCCATTCCAAATTCTTCAACATCTCTTTGACATACTTAGACTGTGAAATAAATAACCCTTTATCTATTTGATTGATTTGTAGCCCAAGAAAGAAATTCATTTCCGTAAGCATTGAAATTTCAAACTCTTTCTGCATTTCCTCTGCAAACTTCTTACACATAGCTTCATTTCCACCAAATATAATATCATCCACATATACTAATACTATCAAGATTTTTTCTTCCTCAACTTTGAAGTAAATATTACTATCTGTGGCACCCTTACTGAATCTTTGATGCAATAAATATTTTTCCAATCTTGCATACCAAACTCTAGGTGCTTGCTTCAATCCGTATAGTTCCTTCTTCAACTTACATACCATATCCGGTAGATCTAACAACTAAAATATTTCCGGTTGTTCCATGCAAACCTCTTCTTCTAACTCTCCATTCAGAAAGCAGACTTCACATACATCTAATAACCGTAAAGTATTTATGTTCTACAAATGCCAAAAATATTCTGATAGCTTCCATCCTAACCACAGAAGAAAAAGTCTCCCAAAATTCTATACCTTCCACTTGTGATTAACCTTTACACACAAGTCTTGCCTTATTTCTTACTACTACATTCTCATTCATCTTGTTTTTGAATACCCACTTAGTTCCAATTATGTTTTTGTTTGCCGGTCTAGGGACCAATTCCCAAGTATGATTCTTTTCTATCTGCATAAGTTCTTCCATTTCCTTCATCTAATGTTCATATTTACATGCTTCACCCACTGTTTTAGGTTCAACTTTAGAAAGTAAACACAAATTTACCTCAACTTCAATAGCTTTGCTTCTTGTCAATACACATTTCCTCTTGTCTCCAATGATCTGATCTTCAAAATGATTCTTTTGCACATACTTAAGGGTTTTAGGGGTCTTCTCTGGAGCTTCTTCCTCTTCATTCCACACTTCTTGATTATCAACTTCTTCTTCTTCTCTATAATTAGGTTCATCTGACACATATCCATCTACTGTAATTGAATTCTACAAGCTTTCATCAACTTTAACATTTGCACTTTCAACTATCTTTCTCAGCCTCTTGTTGTAACATTTGTAATCTTTGCTTCTAATAAAAATATCAAAGGAAGATACCTTCACCAAAACTTGCATCAAACTTTCCTAAGTTTTGTTCTTCCCTTTTGATGTAACATTTTCTTCCAAATACTCTAAAGTACTTCACAGTAAGAATCCTTCCATACCATAGCTCACAGGGAGTCTTTGTGTTGTTAGCTTTACCTTGAAATCAATTAAGTATGTAAACAACAATATGAATGGCTTCTCTCCAGGAGGTTTCTGGTAGATTTTCCTCTTTCATCATAGTCCTTGCGGCTTCTTGAACAATTTTGTTTTTCCTTTCAACAACTCCATTCTGCTGAGGAGTTCTAGGGGCAAAGAGATGTCTCTTTATTCCATGAACTTCACAAAACATGTTAAACTCATTGGAGGTGAGTTCTCCACCTCTATTAGACCTCAAACATTTGATTTTCAGATCCATTTCATTCTCAACCATAGCTTTAAATTCCTTGAGTTTATCTAATGCATCATATTTCTCTCTAAGAAATGTAGCCCATGTCACTCTAGAGTAATCATCAAACAAAAGCATAAAGTACCTATCACCTTGTAAACTTCTCACCCTTGTAGGACCATAAAGATTTGTATGAATTAATTCCAATAGTAAGATAGCAGATTGTTCCATTCCCTTGAAGCCACTCCTTGTTTTCTTTCCAAATTTACAACTCTCACAAACAACATTGATAGGCTTTATGATTCTAGGTAAATCTCTCACTGCATGAACTAAACTTATTCTTTCCAAATTATCAAAATTCATATCACATCCTCCGATGCCAAAACCAACTATCATTAATTTGAGACATAAAGTAATGACCATCAACACCCTTAAGCTGATAGATGTTTCCATCTATTCTCTTACCAACAACAATCACAATTATGGACCCTTTCCAGATCTCACATGTTTCATCCTTAAACACAAGATTATATCCTTTGCTACAAATTTGTCCAACACTCAAAAAATTATGCCTTAAACCCTCAACATAGTAAACATTGTCAGTATTATGCTTGCCATCAAAACTGATTGAACCTATTCCACAAATATTAGCTCCTAAACCATCTCCAAATTTAACTAATCCTCCATCATAAATTTCAAGTTTAACATACTTACTTTTGTATCTATTCATGTGATTAGAGAAACCACTGTCAATAACCCAATAATTCTTATCTTCTTTGACATGAAAAGAAAATACCAAAGTACCTTCAACCTTATCCTTCATCTCTAGAACACCTTCCTTCACACAAATTTCAAGGTTAGTAGAACCAAATTCTTCTTTTATAGCCAAAAAACATTCATTATCATCAAAATCTCCATAACTAGATTCATCATCAGAAATTCCAACATCTTCTCTCACATAGTAAGCTTTCTTAATCATTTTTCCTTTATTTTCCTTGTTCTTATTGTTTATAGCTCTTTTCATACATCTTGAAGCATAATGACCTATACCACCACAACTAAAACATTTGAAGGGTAATTTACCTTAGTACTTACCGATGCCCTTTTTCATCTTCCTCGCAAAGTTAGCTTCCAAATCATCAAGATCTTCCCCATTTGAATCTTCAACCTTCTCTGATTTACCAGTCTTGAAAGAAGTCTCTACTTTTGTACCTTTCTTCAATTTTCTCATTTCAAATGTAGTTAGTGCACCAATCAACTAATCTCTAGAGTAATTGTCAAAATCTATAGTTTCCACAATAGCATATAACTTTTCATTGTAACAATCAGGAAGAGATTTGATAACTTTCTTCACTACTTTAGATTCTTTAATTGCTGCACCAAGGCCTCTCATAGCACTTACCAACTCATCAACTCTCTGTATGTAGCCTTTAATTGTTTCTTCCTCAAACATTTGCATCATTTCAAACCATGCCTTCAATTTCTATAACTTTTCTTGTTTGACCTTCAGATCTCCTTCATAATTTCTTTCTAGCTTATCCCAAACCTCTTTAGCAATCTTCAAACTCATAAATTTTACTAATTTAGTATTTGAAAGACTATTCACAATAATGAATCTTTTCTTAGCATTGATCTCATGCACCTTGATCTCTACCCTTGTACTTGGACCATTTTCCAGAGGAGTATATGTAGTCCCATAAGCCTTCTCAATCTCATATCCCTAAGTTTCCATATATCCTTCTATCTTTTTCTTCCAGAATGCATAATTTGTGTCATCGAATCTAGGACATTCCAAAGCAACCTTGTTCACCATCCTAGATCTACCTCAAGCGGTTAATCCTTTTTCCAAGGAACCTTTCTTTGATACCAATTGTTGAATGAACAAGACAACTGAGAGGGGGGTTAATTAGTTGTTGAAAATTAAACCTTCAAAACCCTCAACAATAATCAGATCCACATGCATTCATCAAACCCTTATTCTGTTAGTATGATTAAACATGAAATGTAGATAATAGAAACTGAAATCACAACACCATACACAAGAGAACACTAGATTTACATGGAAAACCCAATGAGGGAAAAACCACGGTGAGGATTAGCTCACAATATAAGTAATAGAAAAATTGATACAAAGGGGATCATTTCTAGAATAGGACACACTGTCCAAAAAGGCTCACAACCAGGGCTCACAACCAGGGCTCACTATCATAGAAAGAAATACAAGAAGATAAAAGAAAGATGTTGCACAGAGAATACTTCTCAATGCAACAAGGAATCCACCACAATTTCTTGCACACTTTCGTAGTCTTGCATGAATGATTTTGGATGCCTTCAGAAACCATAACACTGAAATGCACACTGCTTTGCTCAAATTCTCATCACACACATCACTTGCATCAATCTTGCATCTATCTTATTTCTTTCTTCTTTCATACTCAACTCACAACAACACCATACATATTTATATCAATCTCAACCTCAAAAACCTTCTCCAATGTTGGCAACTAATCGTTATACATACAAATTCAAAATAGGCCAGCATCTAAACATTTCCACGGTGGATAGAAGTGAAGGTGACCTACATAAATCTTTAATTAGGACCTAAATAGATCCCAAAAAACCTCAAAATGTTTTCATAAGCTCACATGTGGTGTCAAACACAAGGTCAATAAACACCTGTGCAAAACACCACAAACATTAAGTACACGCTTTCACTAATCAATTTGTAATATCTAGACAACATAATTCACTTGAGCATGATCTAGAATAATCCATGAACTGCTTAAGATTCATCAAACACTTCATTAAGCTTGCATCATACAAATACTTCAATCTTAGAACAATTGGTAACCTTTATTTACATACTGATAAATGAAACTCACTCTGTACTACACCAAATCAAGTAGAAACTTGAATATAGAAAGATACAAGCATTATAAGCAACTTCCCAAGCCCACACAACCTGAAGCCAAACAATGGAGAAACACAGAGCAAATACATTTCTCCTAGGCCATAGAAAACAACATTGAATAAGTGGTTCACACACTGGTGAAAATATCTCGCACTGTACAACGATCCAAAATCCTAAATTTTGAATATAACAACCTTGACTAACCTATAAAATCCACACAGGCATAGCGTCAAAGCAAAAGAAACATAGAGCACAATAGCGAAGCACACTATGAGCACTTGCATAATACAATTTACTCTGTTTATCAAATTTTCTCAAAAGCACTTGGAAACCAAGTACTAGAGACATCATCTCAGCTTATTACTTCATTCCAATTCATCTTTAGACTCTGCAACAAAAAGATAGCTCCATGTACTCACAAAACTTCCTCAAGGTCTCAATTACTCATGCACAACTTGTTTTCCTCTTTTTCACAATTTTCTCAATATCCTTGACATCTTCATCACATAGTTGACATCAATGACAACACTAGTCAAGTAGACTTCCTCTTGATACCAATGACAAAACTTCATACTTGCAACAGATAGTAAGTCAAATTTTGCATCTAACACCACTGCAACCTCTCTACTACTAGTTTCTCCAACCAACTAGTAGATATTTCCAACTATTTCTCCCTTTAGCACAACCAACACACTCTTTCTTACCTCGAGACAACTATTTTATCCACTGAATTGGTAACCTTGTTCATCAAAAACTCCTAGTGACAACATTTTTCTTTAATATTGGTACATGTTTGACATGCTAAATAGTCCTTACCATTCCATCAAAGATCTTGATTCTTACCTCACCTTCACCAAAATTTTCATAGGAGTTACTGTTTCTAATGTAAGCAATACCTCCATCACATGATCAATAAGAATAAAACCAATCTCTATGTGGATTCATGTGAAAGGAGGCACCATAATCAAGAATCTAAACATGAAGTAAAGATCTTTTTATATTAGAAATTAATACCTCTTCATCTTCTATTGGTGTTTAAAATTATGTATTTTCCTTAGATGCTTGCAAACTATAATTTTTTTTGCTTGCTTTTAACAAGGTGCAATCCTTTTTGTCATGTCCATTTTTACTAGAGTTCCAACATTTTACTTTTTTTTCCCCTTTTGGACTTGGTTTGTCCATGCTTAGTATTTTGTCTTTATCAAGTTCTACCTCTTGGAATTAGGGCTTCACTAGAAGATCCTTGAGATTTTTTCTTTTCCTCGAATCTTCAAAAATGACTGTAGCCACCACATTTCAAAGACTAGCTTCCCACTTGGTGCTGAGTTACTAAGATCCATAACCAATTGATCCCAAGTTTCAAAAAATGAGCACAATAATATTGTTGTCTTATCCTCTTCATTTATTGTTACCCCCATTGAATCTAGCTTGCTTGTTAGTGTGTTGAAATATTTATTCAAATGATTTATGACAAATGAATTGTCATGCATCCTCAAATTATATAGTTATTTGCATAGCAAATTTTATTTTCCAATGACTTCATCTCAGACAACTTTTCAAGCTTAGTCCACAAGTCATGTGCAATTTTCTCCTCTACAACATTGAATAGTATTGAATCTGCTAGAGATAATTGGATTGTTGCTCTAATCATGCTATTCTTTTCATCCCAATATGCTTGGGTCACGATTGTAGGTTTTGATGTTGCCCCTTTGAGAGCTAGGGCACATCCACCCTTCAACAATAAATCTTGAATCATTAGCTTCCATAGAGAAATATTAGGACCATCAAAGTTTTGCACCTCATGGTTGGTAATCACGCTTCTTGTCACTGATCACTATAAAAAAACACAACTTTTGCATAAAAAAATTGCTTTGATACCAATTGTTGTGAACATTTACAATGCAAAATTAGTAGAGAAAATTAGTAAATAATAAACATAGATTTACATGGAAAGCCTAGTAAAAATATACCAAGAAAAAACCATGTGCAAAGATCTTTAATATTTTTTATTGATTTGGAGAAAATCTACCGATACAATAATCATCAAACTGTATAGAAAAAATGACTTCCCATAAGATAAGAAATTTGATTTGCAAGGCCCTTTTTAAAGAAAAACTTTCCAAAAAGGAAAGTATGACTCATGCAACATGTCAAACATTTTTTAAAATTATCAAAAATAGTAAGTCCCAAAAATGATAAAATTGACTTCACATTCCAATGGATCCTTCACACAACTATGCTTGGTTGTGGTTGATCCCTTATATGGGATGTTGAAAGAATGAAGAAGAATGACTAACTATACAACTTTTGTGTTGTCATTGATGTCACCATGTTATATGAGTTGCAACTGCAAGACTAAGTCATTGTTTGATCCGGTATTTTGATTTGATATTTTGAACTGATATACAATTTACATGCTCCAGTATTTTGGTCCACAATCCTTTGTTGTTGATTATTGTTGCTTATGTTTTTGGGAAATAGTTTATGGATGTTGGAAGCATGTATGTTTAGAATCTCTCGTGCTCAGGTGCTCAAATGGTGTATTGGCATTATTTTGATGATTGCATTTTTCTATTTAGCCTATCTTTGGCTGACCTCATGGATAATTGGTGTTATTGTAAATTAATTTTGTTATGTGGATGTATGTGTGACCTATCTTAGGTCTATGTTGACATGATGTAGTGTGCTACACATTTTGATTTATTGTTTGGAAATTTTTTGTAAATGCTTGAAGCCAACAGTCAGTGTTTTTGGTTGCATCTAATTAGGCCAACCTAATTGATGCTTGTGAATAGGTTAGATATATATGTTAGATAGTTTTGAAGATTGTGGTGTTTGAGATGAATTGTATTGATGTGAATGTAAAGAAGTGCAAAAATGATGAAGTGTGTCAAGTTAGTTTACTAAGCATCACCAAAACTGTAACAACACTTGTTAGGTGCATTGTTGTCAGTTCATTCTAGTTGTAAAGCCATTTTTGTACTATAATCCCTTCTATAGGTAGTGAGCCTCCTTGTTGGACATTGAGTCCTTTTTGTAGGTAGTGAGCCTTTGTATCTGGGAAGTGAGCCCTTGGAAATGAGCCTCTTGTATTTGGTTTTACTATTACTTTATATTGTGAGTTAATCCTCACCATGGTTTTTCCCTTATTGAGCTTTCCACGTAAAATTTGGTGTTCATTGTGTTGATATTGCTTTTTATTATCTGCATTTCATGTTCATACTTAATAACAAAATTGTGTGGTTGTGAAGTTGATAAGTGTTTGAGATTCGGATTTGTATTTGGTGACAATTGATTCACCCCCCCTCCCTCTCAGTTGTCTTGCGCCTTTTAAAAATTGGTATCAAAGCTTTGGTTCCTTGGTGAAGAGCTTAACTGCTTGAGGAAGATCCTAAAGGTTGAACAAATGGATGACAAAGAAGAACTCTGAGCTGCACTTGAATATCTTGATAAGGCTGAAAATGAAAACAGAGATTTGAAAGAAAATCTTGATGAGGCAAATGAATGTGTCCGAAAATTGAAAGAGCAATTGAAGAAATTCAAAGAAAGACATAGAGAAGTGAGTGAGCAGTAGAAACAAGAGATCATCAGATTGAAAGTCCTAGTGGAAGAAAATAAGAGAATTAGAGAATGTTTGAATACAGTGGTGCAAAGCAAGTTTGATGAATGCACTAGACTTGAACAAGAGGTGGTGAACTTGAAAGTAGAACTGGAGAAAGGAAAACTCTGTGAATTTTTTTTCAAATCTAGCTCCGACAAGCTTGATGAGTTGATTGCAAGACAAAAACCAAGTAAAGACAAAGGTGGCTTGGGAAATGAAATAGGTGAAAGTTCAAAGGATAATAAAAAAACTCAAGATAAAGGGAAGCAAAAAAGAAATTCAAGAAACTTTTCTAGAAGACTGCCTGCCAAACAACCAAATGCACAAAGGTATCCATCTTTCAATGGTGTTTGTTTTTCATGTAATAAATTTGGTCACGAGGCAATTGAGTGCAAAATTTTAAAATGAATCAGTTCTCTGGCTCCTTCTTTGGACAATGTTTTTAATGCAAGAAAATTGGACATAAAGCTACTGAATGCATATCTCAGGTGAGAATGATTAATCAGGTGATGATGAATAGGTTTGATGGAGGAAGAATGAATCAATCTTTTAATGGCTACTACTATACTTGTAACAAGTTTGGACACAAAGCAAATCAATGCAGATCAAAGGTAAACAAAAATCAATAAAGTGTTGTCTGCTATAACTGCAACAAACTCGGACATATCTCAAGAGTTTGTAGAAGTAAGAAGCGAAAGCAATTTGCTCCGGTAGAGAAGAATGATCCAATGAAGAAAATTGGCAAAGATGAGGTGAAGCAAGAAATGAATAAGATATGGAGGAAGAAAGAAGAAGAACCAGAGATGATAGATGTGTCTATGCCTTTATCTGGTACAGACAATTCCTCTGGGAATCAGACCTAGCATGGTCTTAGGGATGCATTTATAGAAAATTGTACAAACCCCCTGGGTATATAGTGTGTCAGATGTTGGAAAGAGGATATGTTGTAGAGAATGAGTAGTTAGAGGTTATGGAAAAGAAACCGGAAGAAAAATTGCAGGCATGTTCTTTTGTGGATTGATTTAGGGTTTATAGTACAAAGAAATAGGGTTTTTATCAATTTTTTGAAGACTATTGCATTTAATGCGAATTAGGGAAAAATGATGGTGTATAAAGTAGAATTCAAAAGTCTTTTTTATCACTTGTGCACTTGAAGAGTTTGAAAGATGACTTGGAGCAACCTTGATATGATCTTGAAGCAATTTGGAGCAATTCTGAGGTAATTTGAAGGAATTATTACAAATACTTAGGAATTATTTCTCAGTTTACGAAGGGGAAGAAGGGAAAAGGAAGAAGTTTCGATTGAACAATAAGGAATTCAAGAAGGATAAGCATGAAGATGGACAGAGGTATGTGTGGTGATATTCCACTGAAGTTTAAGGGTGTTGAATTGGAAGAATTTGATCATCAGAAGATGAAGGAAATGGAACTAGGGTTGAAGACAAATGAATTGCAGAGTGTAAAAACCCTAGGTATGGATTTATGGGGAGAATTCCCCTAGTTTATAGATAAAGAATCTATGTTGTTCTTGTTAAGTTGATTCAAGGATGACAACATTATTTTGGACAAACCCTATCTAATCACGAAGGAGGAAATCGAAGCTATTACTGGTTTATGTAGTGTTGGGGACCTCCTTGAGAAGAAAACTGTGAAATATAAAGATGTGGAGGAACTTACTGGTATCAACAAAGACCCTTGAGCTCTACTGATAAATACTATTGCTAATATTGTTGTAAGGTATGTTGCGTATGGCATCTCTTATAAAATCTATTTCAAAAATTGTAAAGGTTCGACTTTAGCTATTGTTGTATATCTTGCACACATGATGGTTAAGGAAAACAAGCAGTTTGATTTGTGTAGCCTTATTATGGAAAATCTAACTGAGAATGTCCAAATGTCTTTGATCGAGGGTTATCCTTTCTGGTTTGGGTCTTTGCTCATATGTTTGGTGTTTTACTTTGTGAGTTCACTACCAGGAAGAGAGAATGTTAAGTGGGAATTCGGTATTCCTGATGGAAAACAAGTTTATAGGTATTTGGAATTGATGGAGGATAATGCAAGTGCTTGAAAAACCTATTTCACATCTCAGAAGATGAATCTGTGCTCTGGTATGTTAGTGCCTAGTCAGTTTGAAGAGGGTTCCTCTTCTAGAAAGAAAGAATTGGAAGTTGTCATTTGTGAATCCCCTCCGGAATCTAAAAGAAGAAAAACTATCACAAAAGATGTTATCACTATCCTATAAGAAAAGAAGAATGAAGAATAATTTATGTCTGAATCTAACTCCTTTGATCTAGAGGGTATATAGACGATGTTAGATAGAGGCGAGATGAAGAAGGTTGGTGAAATATGGAATGCATGCTCTCTGATCAAGAGACTTAAGATTGATGATGTATTGATTAATTATCTGCTCAAAAGGGGAATTTTAGTCTTAGATGTGTCTGACTCATTACTAGATGATCTAGTAGAAGTTATTGAAGAAAGAACATTGTTGAAAGGACCTGAAGGTCATAAATTTGAAGCTATGAATGAGAGATGTGTCAAAGCAAAACAAATGTTATCTAAACACATTAGTGAGACAAGAGAATGCATCAAGGAAATATCTGACATCTACAGGTATTGTCTTTGGTGGCCTGCAACTATTGACAATTTTAGAAGCAAAATTGAAGCCATTGAATTTGAGATAAATTGTATTGGAAAGAGTTTCAATTTCTTCAAAGAAAAAAATGGAAAACAAAGAATAAGAGTTGGTGAATTGCAAGTAGAGTTGTTCATTACTCAAAGACAAAGAGAAGACTTGGTTAAAACCTTCTGGTTGGTTACAAAAATTGTTGAGGTTCGGTTGGATCATCTCTCTAGAATACTCTCTGATGCAGAAGATTGTGAACAACAATGTCTGTCTTCAGACCATACATCCTCTTTTACATAGTTGTCTTTATTGGATGGTATGAGTGTAAGGATGAATTCAGTTGTTCTTGCTTGGAAAAGGATTCTTCCGATCGTAAGAGAAAGGTACAAGAAGATCTTTCATGTAAAGAGCGTCATTTTCACTTGAATATTTGAAATGGGGAGTTGGAATTTCTTTGTATATACAATGTCACCATGTACATACGTTTACATCCGAATTTTTGGTCGCCCTTTTCCATTGATATCAAAGGGGGAGAGAGTCATGTGAAGAACAGTAAAAGGGGAAACAATACTAGTGATAGGGGGAGAGAATATTTTGGCACATGTTGCACCATCAATGACAAAGGGGGAGATTGTTAGAAGAATGAAGAAGAATGGCTAACTATACAACTTTTTTGTTGTCATTTATGTCACCATGTTATATGAGTTGCAACTGCAAGACTAAGTCATTGTTTGATCTGGTATTCTGATCTAGTATTCTGAATCAGTATATAGTTTACATCCTCTTTATTTTGGTCCATAATCCTTTGTTGTTGATTATTGTTTCTTACGTTTTTAGGAAATAGTTTATGGATGTTGGAAGCATGTATGTTTAGAATCTCTCATGCTCAGGTGCTCAAATGGTGTATCGACATTATTCTGATGATTGCATTTTGCTATTTAGCCTATCTTTGGCCGACCTCATGGATAATTGGTGTTATGGTAAATTAATTTTGTTATGCAGATGTGTGTGTGACCTATCTTAGGTCTATCTTGACATGATGTAGTGTGTTACACATTTTGATTTATTGTTTGGATTTTTTTTGTAAATGCTTGAAGCCGACAGTCAATTTTCTTGGTTGCATCTAATTAGGCCGACCTAATTGATGCTTGTGAACATGTCAGATATATATGTCTGACAGTTTTGAAGATTGCGGTGTGTGAGACAAATTGCATTGATACAAATGTGAAGAAGTGCGAAAATGATGAAGTGTGTCAAGTCAGTTTATTGAGTATCACTGAAACTGTATCAACACTTGTTAGGTGCACTCTTATTAGTTCACTCTGGTTGTAAAGCCATTTTTGTACTATAATCCCTTCTGTAGGTAGTGAGCCTTTTTATCTGGGTAGTGAACCCTTGGCAATGAGCCTCTTGTATTCAATTTTACTATTACTTTATACTGTGAGTTAATCCTCATCATGGTTTTTCCCTTATTGATTTTTCCACGTAAAATCTGGTGTTCATTGTGTTGATATTGCTTTCTGTTATCTGTATTTCATGTTCATAATAATAGAATTGTGTGGTTGTGAAGTTGATAAGTGTTTGAGATTTGAATTTGTATTTGGTGACAACTGATTCACCCCCCCCCCCTCAGTTGTCTTGCACCTTTTTACATGGGCGATACTCAAGTCTTGATAATTGGTTTACATGGTCCAATTGTAGATCTAGATAGGATAGAAAACTCAACAAGCTACATAGATTTTGTCTCTCATAATCTTCAAGTTAACCATTCTGATTTTGGCTCTATCTTTGTGTTGACTATTCCACTATTCTATCTCTATCTTTGTTCCATTTCTCTTTCTCATTCTTCCCTTGCATCATCTAAGGTACCATTCGAATTAGATGTCTTACACCTCTTTTATTGTGATTGCTCTAGTGGGAATATGGAATTCTATACATAAACCAAAAGAAGGAGAGTCATGGAATGATTGGTGGATTAATTCTCTTTCTCAATGAACATAATTCCTTCATTCCCTTGGTACAAGAATGATTTGGCATTGCAAACAAAAGGAAAAATATTCATGTGGGAATTTAGAACATGCTAGGAGGCATCTTAATTATGACCTTAGATTTATTTTGATCTAGGATTTCATTGCTTCTACTAAAATTTAGCTATGTAAACTTGACAAGTACAAAGGGCAAGGTTCTAGAAGATCTACAATTCATTGGCTCAAGAAAGGCAACAAAGACTAAAAATTATTCTTTAATTACTTAAATTATAAACATGAAAAGTAAAAAAACTACTCTTTGATGGATAATCAAGGGTCAATTTCACACGGATCCTTCTAAAATAACATCAATGTTCTAGGACTTTTATGAAAAACTCTTTCAAGAGGGGAATCATTGTGAGGATATATAGGACACTCTTGACAAAATAGTTAAAAATTGTCTACCAAACAAAATAGAGCCTAGGTATAGTAGGTTTCTAGATTGTATTCTTTCTGTTGAAGAGATTGAATGTGCACTATTCTCTATGACACATAACAATAGTCTAGGATTTGTGAGTCTCCTAGTTGAATTCTATCAAACTATGTGACCACACATCAAGGATGATTTTATTCAATGCTTTATTTGGAAGCTGTTAGGGAAGGATCTCTAGCTCCAATTATTAATAAGGGTTTAATTAATTTTTTTCCTAAAGGAGGAATGAAGGAACCATTTCAACTTGGTGTCCTATAACATTATTAAATATTTCTTATTAAATTATTTTCAAGGCCTTAGATATGCAATTTAAACTAGTAATTCATGGTATTGTGAGACAAATAAATAGGTTTTATTGGACAAATATATATTCTTGATAACCTGATTCTTTCCTAGGAAATGTGTGATTGAGCTCTCAAAATGCTTTGTTGGTGAAACTAGACTTTGATAAAGCTTATGAAATAATATGTTAGAGGTTCATTATTAAAATGATATAGTAGTTGTGTTTTGGACCCAAAATTTATGCTCATGTTCAAATACTTTTTAATATTTCTAATGTGCATATAGTGCTTAATCATTTTATCTTTGCTTCTTTTCCTTTTAGAATGATCCATTAAACTAGGCAGTCCATTAGCCCCTTTTAACATGTTCTTATTGTTGATGCTTTCGAGTATATATTACAAAAAGCCAAATAACTACAACTCATTTTTGACATTTCCATCCTTCATGATATTATTATAATTAATTCACACTTTGTTGATGATAACATATTATTTTGGTAAAACACTAAAATGAGTTGAATAATAATTTAGATATTTTAAATTTATATTGCTCTATTATAAGATCTCATTTGGCTAATCATAAAACAATTTTATTGACAGATTGAGATGGTCTAATTCCTTAGTGGATTTGAAAAGAGTGGAAGCAAATAAGACATGGTGAAATTACTTGGTATCTTAGCATATTGTTTTTATGGGATTTATCTTTAATTTCTATTTGGAATCGATACCTTTAGAGTTACAAATAAGCTATTTAATTGTGGTAATAAGTTTATTTCATTAGTAAGGAAAGTTCAAGTGGCAAATATAAGTTATCTTACTACTCATGTTTACTTCTCTTGTTGGATGTCATTAAGAAAAGGATATGGATACTTTTGTATTTACTAATTCCATATTTCATAGGGATTGAATGAAATGGTACTATCGGTTGTAAATTTGTCTACTGATCTCAATGCATACAACCTAAATCCAAGGGTGGACTTGGACTTACAAATCATAAAATCAAAGAATATGTTCAATGGCTAAATGAATCACTAAAGTTGTTAAAAGTGATGAGATATGTAGGATCTTATTGAAATATAAACTTACTAATGTTGTTAAAGGGAAGTGGAAGAAGGTTAACTAGTTGGATAAGCTTCTCCTTTCATCATACTTTCAAATTAGAGCCTCTTCTTCTTTTCAACCCATTTGGTAAGCATGAGAAAAAAGTATATCAATTTTAAATTGGAATGAGTCATCACTAGAATATAGTTTTAGCTTTGCTTCTTCTTTCATTTGGTGGAACAAATATACCATTTCAAGGAGAACCACTAGCTATAATATTTTCCAAACAAACTTTTCATTTGTTCAAGAAGAATGTTAGATAGTTTGATAATTTATGGGACTTTTCCTCTTTGCAATGCTATCCTTTGTTGGATATTACAACTCATTTTTACTTGAATAATAACTTTAGGCACTTTCTTCTCTTTGTCCAATCCTTAGTTCCATCTAATTTAACTATTAAATTATGTACTCCTTTATCTTAAACCGCAAAGATTGATATTGGCTTTTTTTCTAATTTTTTTTTTTCTTCTCTTTAGAGCAAATATATATCCATCATCTACCCAAGATCTCCTAGGTTCTTTGTCTCAATATTAAATAGAAATGTAATTTTAGTCATATATATTGGATTAAGTTAAGTATTCAATCTTGAGAGTCGAAGGTTGATTCAAATGCTCAAATATTTGCTTGGAAATTATTATACTAAAAACTATTTGTTGGTGAAAGATTAAAATGATTGTCTATTCAACTAGTTAAGTACATTTTTTGTCATGCTAACAAAATATGAAACAATTACTTTGGGGATGCATGTTTGGTAAATAAATAATGGTTGGTTATTATTAGAAATTTATCAAATTTATTGGTCATTATTTAAGTTGGAAAGATGTTCTATTTGGAATTGGTTCGAGGAATAATTTTATCGCTGACTCAATTTACATTTATGAAAATTAAATGTTCAACTTTATTTTCTAACACTACTATTCATCTAAAAATTGTTGTTGCAAAGACTTTACTCTCATTTTTCTGGATTGTTTCATTATCTTCTATGTTAGAAGTCATGTCAAAGAACAAAGAGGTCAGCTATTGATTGGATGAAATCAATTTCCTAATCCATTATTTTCAACATAACTTTCATAACTTTGATACTTCTAGAAAGTTGGTATAACTAATTTGTTGTTAATGTTGTTCTTTTGTGACATTAAGTTGGGATATTATAGTATAAATGAATTTACACTTTCCTCATTGCAGGTGGAGTCCGAAAAGAAAAGAATCCTATGCCGGAGGTCCACATTCAACAAATCAAACTGCAAGTGAACCAGCTGTTAAGCAAAAAGTGTCCTCATATCGTGCAGACTCTAAGGTCTCAGTTTTGATCTTGTTGCTTCAGCTCACTGTATATGTTGCTGATCTACGTCTCCACTGTTCTATTTGATCATTGTAATGTTGCTATTTCAGTTTGCTGCTATGTATTTAGTGCTGTTTATGTAATTGTGATAGTCTGCCCTCTGCTGTTATGCAATTTACTACAGCTGGCAGCGACTTCCTGACTCTCATGACTTATTGATTTGTTTTTCTGCAGTTTATTACTGCATTTTAGCTTATGTACTTTGCATTTTCTCAATATAAAAAAATTCAATAGAATACATTAAATATTTTGGGCATTAAATGCAGCTTGACAGCACCTAAAAACAATAATTTTGAGACTCTGAAACAAAGCCAGGAATAAAAGGATGTGAAATTAAAATAGCAAAATAGCTCATGTCTACAACATTTGAAATAAATCTTGACAAAAAAAAAATCTCCAAAAACAAATTCTAATGACAATATCCATTTCTGGCCATGTCAGAAGAGGATTTTTACAGACTAGCCTTACATTTTGCTACGTGGTGGAAGCTTAAGACCTCCAAGATTATGCATAGTCTGGCGAGCCTGAGCAACAAGCTGCCCTGTTATTTTGTTTCTCATATCCACAACTACTGTAGACAGCCCTCCCTTGTGCCCTAAAACTCGTGCATCAATTTCTATTTCATCCTAAATAAACAGAGGAGAGTATTACTATTTAAGCAAACTTTGAGGAAAACTGAAAATAACAGAAAGATTTATGCTTACATGGGTTTTGGCTGCAGAAAAATATGAGAGATTGTAATCCACAGAGACCTTGACAGGTTTGTTGCAGGTCATGATGGCGGCTGCGCAAACATTGTCTACCAAAGACATTATCGCACGGGCAGGCCAGATTCCGGATTCATCCTGTAAATAAATAAATGTTCATTAGCTGGGGACAGAGGAAAATCATTTTCAGGGTTAATCAGAGAATTGAATTTCAAAGCATACATACCACAAGACGAGGAGGCACTTTGAATGTGCAGAGAGCGCGGCCATTTTTGAGTTGCTCGATTTGCAGGCCTCTGAAAACGAATCCTTCGTAAATATTAGAGGAATCGAGGGATACTGGGGCTTCTCTTGGATTTATCTTGCTCAAATTCTCAACTTTTAGGAGCGATTGAAGCCATTTTCTTGCCCTTTCGCAAGGGTCTGGATCCTCCATTGTTAGCATAATTAGCCACGATGAATGGTTATTTAAAGAGTTTTTTATTATTATTTATCGTCACGGGCTAGATAAATACGGGGTGGTTGCAGTAAGCAGGTTTGACTATAGGAGCTTAGACGGCCCTGGTCATTGTGAATGTTTAGGTGGTGATTGTATGCAGGTTAGGACTTTACACAGCCCTGCTCATTGGGAATGTTTAGATGAAGGGCCCCATTAAGTTCATGGACAGTTGCTTTTATGTAAATTTGTTTGTATTGTAGGGTTTATTATTGTTTAATTGTTCGATATGGGAGTACAAGTTTTAGGTTAAAACCTCTTCGGTTGAGAGTTAAGGATTAAGGGGTATTCATTATGTCAAAATTGTCCGAACCATTATTTTTTGGTATCATCCCTTATGGTGTCGAGGCCTTGCACTCAACAAGATTTGATACTTGAAGGTTCATTCAAAACCATTCAACTTTACCTGTACACCAAAGATCCATTGACAAGCCTATGCAAATTTTAAATTAAGTATATAGGATAATTTGATATCTTCTCTTATAATAGTGAAATTGTTATAATATAGGGATTGAAATAAGACTATAATTTTATAGAGCAAGGTTTTCTAAAATATTCCATAGGAGCATTTCACATACAAGTAGTGGGTGAGCTTAAATCTTTAAGCTATATATATATATATATATATATGTTGTAATTGTCAATACTAAAATATATAGTTAAAATATTTTTTTAAGCAATAGTTAATACTAAAATGTAGGTTCAAGACATGGCAATGGTTGGAAATTGAGAAATAAAAGAAGGGGCTTGTATTTTCAAGGATAAGATGTTAGAACACACATATATATTGAGAGAGGGAAGTGGGTGGGAGAAGGGAGTTGGGAGGGGCGAGGGGGTAGGGGGGTTGTGGGAGAGGGGGGAGAGGGGGAAGGGAGCGTGGGTTAGGGAAGAGGGCTTGGTCGAGGGAGTGGGCCAAGGGTAGGGGGAGAGTGCAGGGGGTGGGGAAGGAGAGGGGTTGGTAAATCAGTATATCCCTTAAATTAATTCAATTCAACTTATCAATCAAAACTTATAATTGTCTTAGTTAGATAAACCATTCAAAGCAAGAGCATAGAAGCACAACACCAGATTTACGTGGAAAATCCAACAAGGGGAAAACCACAGTGAGAAAGTTGCTTAGAGCTACTATCCAAATCCATCCTCACAAAATGAAACAACAATTACAAAAGGTTTTTAAGGTTTTTAACCTAAGGAAGTTTATAACTCCCTGCTCAACACTTATAGAATGAGGCTACAACCTCAGAATACAACACTTTAATGAATCAGATGATTAACCACCACCATAACACTTTTGTTGCCTTCGGATCACTGCCTTTAGCACAATCTCTTCTACTTTTCACTCACTTCCTCCAACATTCACACTTTCACTTCTGCCTTTGGCTCATTGCCTCTAGCACTCACTTACACACTTTGGTCAGCTCACTGCCTTCTGCACTTCACTTGTACTCTTCTTCTTTCAGCTCACTGCCTCTAGCATACATCAAACAATTCTCTACAAATTCACACATTCCTTTGCCTTCAACACACCGCTTTCGGAAAATTACATTAATCACACATTGAACACTTATACTACATGATCACACAATGGATCTTTCATTTATACCTTCCACAAGTATCAAAAAGTTTCTCCTTGTCAGCCACATAGAAATGTATGAACATGAAACGTGCAACGACCATATTGAGTCAGCTCCAAAACATTCATGGGAAAAGGAAATTCAATGCAGTCCAAATTAGGAGATAAGTAGGACCTAGTTTAACCTTGCACATATTCCCATGTTGGTGCACATTATAGAAACTTGGCGCAAACAACTTAGAGTACTAAGTTGGCCCAACGAACACTCAACCCTCAAAAACTTAACTCTAGACCACAAGTGGTACCCAAGAGACAAGATAGCATCACGCGGATTACATCACAAGCATCAAATGATATTCAAGAATATTTCCATTCCCTACTTTCATAACTTCATGCAACATTATACTGGCCCAAGCAAACAGACATAGAACCAATATCTATTGCAAACCCATACAACATAGTCTTGAGATATAACTTTGACAACTCGACTTATGGTACACTTACACAATCGAAACTCAAAGAGAGACAACAAATAGACATGTAAAACCCATCCTCCAAACCACAAGACCACAATAGCAACTGTAGAGAAATGTGGAACATTTCTTTAAACCTTCCAAGACTATAACAACATAGTCTTCACTCTACTTACTCAGGAAATTTTTGTGGTGACTTCTACATTATAGTCTTCACTCTACTTACTCAGGAAACTTTTGTGGTGACTTCTACATTATATTCTTCACTCTGCTTACTCAAGAAACTTTTGTGATGACTTCTACGTTATGAAAATAGGAATATACAGGCTTCACACTTGACTCAATCTATCCTTCAAACCGCAAGACCATATCATAAAATGTGGAGGAATGCAGAGCATTCTTTGGAGCTTTTCAGAGCACTTTCCTGAGCCACTGATTGTAAGAGATTCTTTTATACAAATTACATCAACAGATAGTGAATACAACATTCACAAAATCATTCACTTATTCATGAGCAATAGGAAACAACTGTTATAGCAACTCATGACATCCAAATTCATACATTATACTTAACTTTTTGATTGCAACATATGCAACCATCCACATACTACTACTTTACTGACAACAAAGACAACATCATCAGAAAACTCCATAATTTTGACAGCACCTACAACATACTTGGAACAATCTCCCCCTTTGGAATTGATGGTAACACCAACAAGATATGTAATATCTACCCATTGCTCCATCTCTCCCCCTTTGACATCAAGGACAAAGGGCTAATGGTCTTCAATGGAGCTTGTCATGGCATATAGGCTCCCCTATCTACATAAACCTCAATATTCTTCTACTTGCTCCCCTTGAGAGGTAGCCATCATCAGTCTAGGGATAAAAATGTGTCTTAAATTGCTCTCCCTAGACAGATGCATCAACTATCTATCTAGTTAGAAGGAGGGGAAACAACACCTAGCTTTTGTTTGAGATACTCAAATGCATCCTTTGAGAGTGCCTTTGTGAAGATGTCTACAACTTGTTTCTTTATGGGCACATACTCCAATCTTACTTCTTGATCCATAACTTTCTCTCTTAAGAAATGATATCTGATAGATGTATGCTTGGTTCTAGCATGCATCACAAGATTCTTTGAAATATTGATGGTGCTTGTATTATCACACAAAATTGGAATGGGCTCATCATACATCACCTTGATGTCCTTCAAAGTTTTCTTCAACCACAACACTTAGGTGCAACAAGATGCTGGAACAATATACTCTACTTCTATTGTTGATAAGGACACTGAGTCTTGCTTCTTTTTAAACCAAGAGACCAATCTTTCTCCCAAAAATAAATCTCCACCACTCGTACTTCTTCTCTCACCAACACTACCAACCCAATCAACATCAATATATGCATTTAAAGAAAAATCATTACCCTTTTGATACCACAAACCATAGTTTGGAGTGCTCTTCAAATATTTGAAAATCCTCTTGATGACCTTTACATGAATTTCATTTGGATCATCTTGAAACCTTGCAACCAAGCAAACTTCTTGTATAATATCAAGCCTTGCAACAATTAAGTATAGTAGGCCCCTAATCATAGACCTATACAAAGTTTGATCTACCTTAGGTGACACATCATCCTTACTCAAATGGCAACTAGTTACCATTGGAGTACTTACTAGTTTATAGTCTTCCATACAAAACTTGTTTAGCATTTCCTTAATATACTTTGCTTGAGAGATAAAGATACCATTATCTAAATGTGTAATTTGTAGTCCAAGAAAGAATGATAACTCACCTAACATAGACATTTCAATTTTTTTTGCATTTCTTCAACAAACCTCTTACACATTTCATCATTGCCTCCAAAGATTATATCATCAACATACACCATAACAATTAGAATCTTTGCATCCTCTATTTTGATGTACAAATTACTATTTGTAGTACCTTTCTTGAAGCCTTGCTAAAATACGTACTTATCGAATCTCATACATTATAATTAACTTCCTGATTATAGCATATGCAACCACCCACATACTACCACTTTGTTGACAATAGAGACAACATAATCAAAAAAATCCATACTGTTGACATCAATGACAACACTTGCAACATACTTGCAACATAAGATTCTAATTTATCATGTGAATTTCTTTTCCATCTCATAGGAACTTTTGTTCTATAAAAATAGATCTTAAGCTTCCACAATAGGACTACATCCTAAAATATGAAAAAAGAGGTGGGTTGAAATTATGTAGCCACTACATAATAAAAAATATGCCACATGACTAGACAATTTTTAATCCTCTTTACTATTTCTTTCCAAATTTTACTTTCAATGTTTTCCTTGTTAACACAAATTAATACACATATATTCCATTCATTTAACAATTGCTTAATTTTAAGTAAAAAACATTAAAAAAATAACAAATGCATTATCCCCACAAAAAATTATAATTTTTTTACCTTACATGAATAATTAAGTTAAATAATATTTTAAAATTTAATTTACCTACATTCCCTCCATCATTGCTAAAAATAAATATATTTCCCTACCAATTTTTTATGGTTACAATAAACTACTATTTTAGCAAATACAATCTTAGCCATTCATCTTAAATAGAATTAAATCTAAAACTTTCATTTTCTCCTCGATCCTAGGGAATTCCTCAAATCTATTCTCCACTTCAATATTCTAGTCAAATCTTCACCATCCATCCTCCCTATAAACAATCTATAAATTGGCATATCATCTTATGTAAATCAAGCAATCACCTCTAATAGGTATATGTGTGAAGGAGGAGATTTGCTACTCCCAAGTCTCAAGACGAACAAGGTCCAAAGGGAGTGAATTTCCCCCAGTCACCTCAATGACATAGACTCGAGTGATGGAGGTTCAAGATGAAAGAGATTGCAAAACGTTCTTAAATTAGAGTTTCTGGAATGATCATAAATAAAGGACTTCGAGGACTGAAAGAGTAGATTGCAGAGATTTCTGAGACAAGAGGATAAGCTCTCAGCCAAAGGACATCTGTGTGGAAGTAGGATGACAACGCAACATGTTGTTGTCTTAGGGATGTGCTAGCGTCTTGTACAGACAAAGAACTAGACCCTTTGCACAAGACTTAAATAATCTACTAATTATTCAGAATTTGAGGTCTGTTTAATCTACTAACTTGATAAAAAGAAGGAATGAGAATAAATGAACAAAAAGGAAAGATATTAACTCACAAGGGGTCCTATGCTTCAAAGCCTCCCACAAAGTTCCACAAGAGCAACTTGCACACAAGGTGAACGAGGAAAAATTTTGGGGCTATTTTGGGGCTTGCCTTAGTCAAACCCCCGTTCTGTTGTTCCCACCTCCATGGATAGCTAGATAGATAGAGAGTATAAAAGACACAAATTAAAGTAGACACAATGAGTGATAAAAGAAAACCCCATGATGGAAGAGAAACCATATCACAAAATAGATAGCTAAGTGATAAAAGCAAACCCCACTATGGAGGAGAACCTGTATCATGAAATATAAACAAAATAAGTTTGCTAGCAAATAGACAAGAAAGCAAGAGAGCATTACTAATAGTTTGTGGCTCCCTCTTGGCTTGATAGACATGATGTTGAGCATTTGCAAGAGATATTTGGTTGTTGGTGACACTTCAATCCGGAAGAGCTTCGCCATAGAATCGTGATGTAAAAAAGAAAAGAAAGAAGAGAACAAGTTGGAATGAGTTCGAGTGATAATGCATGCAAATGGGAGTGCAAAGAAGAGTTTTGTGAAGTTGCATGGGTGGGAGGAGCCGTTACACTCAAAATTATGCCACAACGACACATGTCATGGAAAGGATTCCTGAGACTCCTCATTTGAATTTGTAAAGCTCAAGGGACGCTATTAGTGATAACTTTAAGAAACCCCCCTCAAAAAAAGATATAAAATCTTGGTGAATATTTCATTTTTAGGAAAAAAAATTAATTCTATTGGCAAATCAAGTTCCTCTTTTTTGAAAAAAATATTAATTTTATTGGCGTTTTTTTTACATAACTAAAATTTTGTAGAAAATTTTGGTGAATCTTGAAAAGTAATTGGAAATGATGCAGAAGCATCCAACGGTGTAGGGCAATCTTGCATCACCCAAAAAAATATTTTCCCTTATTTTTATTTAGTTCTTTTGAGTCCCATGATGACACTTAAGGGATGTAAGACAGTCAAAAGTAAAAAATGGTCACTATTTTTAGTAAGTCGGCCTAAACGAGCTTGTATGGACTTGAAAATTTACACCAAGGAGTAGAACTGAAAAACATTTCCGGTGATAGAAGAATCGCCTCAATACCCTGTATGGTTTGGGACATATTAAAGTTTTCGTCTCGAGAAATTCCTCCAATGTAACTTCAAAATCAATTTCTCCAATGCAACTTCAAATTCAAATTTGAAAACCTTAGAAGCTTCGAAACAACTTGAAAAGTGGATGAAATGATCTCCAATGGTTTTAGCATTGTAGATCTCTTTGAGAAATTTCCAATGATATATTATAATAGCAAATCAAACACCTGGATCAAAACTTATGGCCTCATGAAGCTACCCCACTAAAAGTGAATTTCATTAAAATATCTTCCTAGGAAAGAAATCAAATGACAGGGATTTTGGCACCAAAACAAAATGGAAAGTTACACTTTCTAAAACATTCTAGGGCAGTTATTGGGAAAAATAAAAGGGTTAAGTGGGGGTTGTAGAAGGTGGCTCCATTAGTGTAGATTGTGGCTTCAAATAATAGATTTTCTTTTAGAGTTGATTTTTTTTTGTAATGAATCAAGTCCATGAGGTTGTAGCATTGTAAGTTTTGAATCTGTAATTTCATTTTCTAAAAAATAATTGAAAATGAGTTATTTTTTTTCTCGCATCTTCTATGTTGGTATCTCTTGTTGTGTTATGTGTTGGTTTCAAGCGGTGTATCCCTCATCAAGTGGTATTAAAGTGGGTTTTCCTGAGTGTGTAAACAGATCGTTGAACATGAGGTAGTTTGCACCAGGACTTGTGGTTGTGGGTTTATGAGAAAAGTGATCAGAATGCCTATGTGAAGAAACCATTTTGGTGGAAGAAATGTTATTGTACCAGAAGAGGGTTTTAGAGCATTGTAGAGACAAGTTCAAGCATTGCAAGAGGAGCTACGCTGAGGGTTTGAGCCAAGAAGAGGTGATGAAAGTGAAGATGAAGCTGAAAATGAGGAACAGTTCAAAGAAGAACAAGATGCAGTAGATCCAGAGAAAGTTAGATTATTTAAGGCCATCTCTAAGATTGGGAAAAGGCCAAAGATCGATGTTTCTACATTTTCTGGAAATCTTAACCCAGAAGAGTTGATTGATTGGATCAATGATATTGAGGAGTACTTTGAATATGAGGAGGTGGTAGATCCTGAGAGGGTCAAATTTGCAAAGACCAAGCTAAAGGGTCATACAAATATTTGGTGGAAAGAGGTACAACTAGAAATAAATCAAGATGGAAAAGAGAAAATAACCAGATGGGACCAGATGGTGGACAAATTAAAAAGAAAATTCATTCCTATGGACTATGAGCTAGATTTGTTGAAGATGCAAGGGTTGAAAAAAGAAAGAAAATTTGCCAAGGAGCATATAGAAGAATTCTACGGTGTCTTGATTAGAATAGGCCATTATGAGGCCAACAAGGAAAAAGTTGCTCGTTACATTAATGGGTTGAAGTCAGGTATTCAAGAAGAGTTGGGTCTGGTAAGAATTTCTACCATTGAAGATGCATATTAGTTTGCTTTGAAGGTAGAAAAAAAGTTGAATAGAAGGTTTGAAAGCAAGCAAAGAGGTGGGGGTTGTGGTGGAAAGACTAGTGGACATTCATATGGCGGTTGAAATGAAGATCAAAAGAAGGGGGAATGTTCTAGTAGCAACCACAACTACAAAGGAGATAACACCTACCGTCCTCATGATCAAAATAATGGAGACCAAAGAGGAAGAGGAAGATCTAGATGAGGACTTGGAAGAGGAGGCTTTTGTGGAACCTATTTCTAGTGCAGAGAAGAAGGATATAGAGCCTATGAGTGTCCTCAACATCAAGGAAGGACAAATAGAAGACATGAGGGTAATGCACAAATTGCACATGTAGATGAAGATGTTGAGTCTTCACATTCTAAGGATGCAAAAAAAGGAGAGGTTCTTATTACTAGAAGAGCCTTGCTAAATGAGGAGAAAGAACCAACTCAAAGGAAGAATTTGTTTCACACTAGATGTAAGTGTGAAGGTAAAGTTTGCAATGTTATTATTGATGGAGGTAGTACTGATAACCTTGTTC
>VDFB02034920.1:96998-135448 GCA_007258455.2 Sequoia sempervirens
TAAACATAATATTTCTACTCTATTTCTCCTGAAAAAGATAACTGATCTAAAACCACCTATCTTCCAAGGTCTCTATAGTTGGTTCTCAACTGTGTTGTTTTGCTGAGTGGTCAATGAGGCTATAATGTTAAAGGGGCCTGCTGGTTATTGAGCTTTTTGATTGTTGTAAGATTGAACTTCTATCTAAACCTACTCTAACCGGGGGGTATAACAAAAAGGAAAAAGATAGACTAGGGACACAAAAAGAAAAGAATGTTGATTCATTTAGTTAATCAAACCTGTTGCTCTCCAAGGAATTCCTAAACTAGAACTCCAAAATAAATCAGCCTATAATCAATACGCAACCATTCATTCACAATGCAAATTTCATCAACAAATTTCATATCACCATTTTGAACAAAAGAAAAGATAAAAAATTTACTCATTCCTTGAAAGTTTCAAATCAAATGATTAACATAACGAATAGAATTCTAGAACAAAACTTAAAGTAGGTTTAAATCTGGCTACTTCTACTGTTGCAAAATAGATAAACAACATTTACAAGTTTGGAAAGATTCACTAGTGCCCAAAAACCAATGTCTTCAAGTTGATTCAGCTAAACTAGTAGTTGTAGAAAACTCCATTAACTATCCTACTGCTAACTCTAATTAGCTAATCTATAAAACTTCTAATTGTTTTCCTAAGTGTCTAACCCTTTACAATGAGCTCCATTTGACAATTAATAGCTCAATAATTGCATAATTCCCTCCAACATGATTCATGCAAAAATTTGTAGCTTTTTGTGCACATACAATCACTCCTCAAAGATAACTTTCAGTTTCAACCCTATTTAGCTTCAGCTAATTTTAGTTTCAAACTCCACTCTCCAGTTTGAATTTTTTTCATAAGTACAATCTTTCCAATTTAACTAAGAGTTTATCCTTTTGCACAACATAGATCAGCGTCCTTTTTGAAGGTGAAGTCACATGGGCCCACCAAGTCTTTAGTTCATTGTTAGTTCAATGATCTTATTAGAAATTTCCTCCTTTGTACGTTTGATTTGCAAATCATCTTTAGGATCCTTTGCACCTTTCAACATGCCATCTTTCTCAATTTACAAAAGATTCTGCAAAACATCACATGAATTAATTAATTAATTAATGATTAATTTCAAACATACATTAATTTTCACTTATCTCAATTGCATGTGAATAAACTTTAAAAAATCACAATTGAATAATAATCAACCCCCATTTTCCATTTAATATTATTTTGAAATAAAATTAAATTAAATGATATTTTGCATAGAGTTGAAATCTTGAATGATTCCCTGTAAATCAAAACAAAGGAACAATTAATTAATTCATCCAAAATTGAATCACAAAGATTAATAAATTAAAAGATATGAATCTTTCAATCCCTCTACTAACTGACAATAGATCTATCATGCCCCTTCAACAAAATCAAACTTCTCAAGGCATGATCACAACCAATACACTGGAATTGCATCTTCGTTATATTTTTGTTATCTTGGGAGCATCATTTATACTTGGATCACTTCTCACCATGGGACGACAATATTTTTTTATTTTATATTCCTTTTACACCTTTAGCACACAAATATCATGCTTGGCACATACCCTGTCTACCTCAACAACAAAGTTTGCCCAGATCTTGTCATTGCAAGCCTCCATGATACCTGTTAAGATTGTAAGCCCCAAGTTCTGAATGATGTGAGCTATTTAGAGAAAGAGCCCACTTTCTTCACACAACATCTCTACAAGCATCTTCCAGGCTCGATTCAAATTCTCCACAATGATGGGATACCCTACTGCTTGACTGCCAAACTCAAATGCCCAGCAAGCACCACCTTCCTACAGTCATCACACTCCATAGACATCACTTTTGAGGCATTTTTCAGGCAATTTGTTTACCTTGCCGATGCTTCCACATTTTGGATTTATCTCTACTAGGCCTTATGTCCAACAATTTACATGCCATTTCGCTTCCTCATTTAGATTTGATCTGCCATCATTTCACTCAGACAGACCACATTTCTATTGAGCCATTTAGTCAAAACAATTTATTTGCCTTTTTGTTTTGCACGCATGTCTATCAGAGCAACTGCAACTATTCATTTGGTGAAAACCCCCCTTGCATTTTGTACATACTCAAAAACATCGCATGCCATGAGGTCACATTTATTTGAGAGCATTCTGTTAAATAGTCCATGCATTCAATGCCTTCACATTTTGTAGTCATTTTCTGACAAAGAGGGCGCTAGAAAAGGTTTTGGAATCGGCTCCAGACTAGCCAATGACAATTGCTTGAAATTTTTTAAATCCCTTTTCATCATATTCATTTAGTAAGCCCCTATCAAATAGTGTGCAGGCCATCAAAATAAATTTTGTGCAAATCCTGCAATCACATTCCCATGAGTACGCATTTATGTGAGCAATTCTGCCAAACAGTTCATAATGCCTCATTTTATTTATGTGTTTTATACATATCGTGCAATCATACATTTTGTGAGATGGCATTTATTGAGGCATTCTATCGAGTAGCTTGTGCCTTATCAATGCTTTCACATTCTTTTTCCGCTCACTGCTAACCATCTCCTTAAGAGGCATCCCAGAGACCATGTTTCTTTCAGGAATCTCCCTTGAGGTGTTTTGTAAAATAGTTCATATGCCTTGTGTATGCTTCTCCATCATTGCCAAGCGTGTATACCAAGGCAGTTTGCAAATACAATATTTGATAAGCTCCCTCTTACCCTTAATGCTTCCACAAATCAAATGATAGACAAGGACTCAGCTTAAGCATGTTGCTTGAAGATTTTAAAGCCTTTTCAAAAGATCCATTTTGTGCAAATCTTGTAATCAAGGTACTTCATGAGATCGCCCTTCTCAGAGGCATTCTATCATACAGATCAATGCTTGGTCTATGCTTTTTCCTTTTCTATGCATTTTGGCTTGCAATCATTTCGTTCCATGAGGTTAATCATTTCTGAAACACTCTGTCAAACAGTTT
Organism: Sequoia sempervirens; assembly: GCA_007258455.2. Classification (NCBI taxonomy): domain Eukaryota; kingdom Viridiplantae; phylum Streptophyta; class Pinopsida; order Cupressales; family Cupressaceae; genus Sequoia; species Sequoia sempervirens. Next base: position 100,008 of record VDFB02034920.1, read on the forward strand.
GGCCTTTCATCTATGCTTCCACCATTTGCATTCAAAGGATGGGAGTTTTGTTGGACTGAGCCCTACATGTGAGGGATTGAAGATCATTCTAGCATAGGGTTTTAATTTTTTATAGGCAGGATCAGAGTGATGATGAGCATGTGGTCAGAGCAAATTCAGTGCGGAGGTGGAACAGGATTAGGATAGGAACTTGCAGAAGCAGAACAAGGTCAGGACAAGAAACTTTCTTTCTACCCGGTTCAGGGTTCTCCTCGGGTCCGGTTCCGATTAGGCTATGGGGCAGGACTATTTTGGAATCTTAAATATTTTAATATTTATGGTGCCTAAACTTGTTTACACCAAAGTCTGCCAATTTCACGTTTTAGAATTATTAAAGACTCTTGCAATGTCGGGGTCAAGATTTTTTTAGGACTCTTTTATTTTACTCTAAAATTTTACCCCCTTTCAAAAATGCCTTTGGGTCGGGTAAAACCCGAACCATATTTTAACTTTATGATTTATATATATATATATATATATATAAGTTTTACAATTTTTTTAATATTTTTATATTTTTGAAATTTTTAAAAGTTCTTAAAATATTTTTAAATAAACATATTTATTTAATTTTTTTTTTTAACTTTCTTTATTCAAAATCTTTAAAAGGATTTAAGTTATATTAATAGTTTATTTATTTGTTTATTATTATTATTATTATAAATTTAAAAGATTAAATTTCATATTTTAAACTTTTTAAATTTTAATCTTTTAAATTTATTTATTTGATTTGTAATTTTGGTTTTTGTATTTGTTCTTTATTTTTGTATTTTCTAAAGTTTTTAGAGCAGACACAAAAAAAACAAAGAAAATTGAAAAAATGAAAAAACAACGAAAGAATAAAACACGAATGAAGCAAAAACAGAAACGAAGAAACAACGAAGACGGAAACAAACAAACGACACAATGAGATGACAACAAAAAGATGACAATGGAAAGACAAGGACCAAGATGAACGAAACGACCAAAACAAATGAACAATGCAATGACTAAAGACAAAACAAAGCAAAAACGGGTCAGAGAACAAGACGGGATAAGACGACCAGACAAGGAACGCGAACCCAAACGACACCCAAAGGCGAAGTAGGGGGGGAACCAAGAACGAGAACCTTGGAAAGGTTCCTTGTTTCAGTTCTAGTCCGATATCTGAATCCGACAGAGACAAAGAAAACGAAAAGAAGAAAAAGAAAAGGGGGTCCCCAACTTTTCCAAGCAAAAGTTGGGGCATGTATGCAAGGCATAATGAGACCAATGGAAAATGGGTTTGTTTTAATAACACCAACTAAAAATGTGTTTTTTTTAATAGCACCAAAATGAAAACATTTGATTTGTCTTGTTCATTTTAATTGCACCAAAATAAAATGTGGAATTTGTAGGTGTTAGCTAGCAGATTGGGAACCTTGAGATATCACAATTCCACGCTCGAAAGGTGCCAAAATTAACCAAACAACTCTGAATATTAACCTTTAAACAACGACAAATATACTTTGAATTTTGTCGAGGTACAACTCCCTCATAATATTTTCAATGAATTAAAATGCTTAAAATTAAATATCATGTATGCTTTTAACCAGAAAGCAATAAAGGCATACCTAATATCAGGAAAATTCCTAAATATCAAGTGCAAGATCTAACAAGTAAGAAAAATTGGCACAAAGACCAAATTTAGCTAAACTATTTAGGAATAAAAACATACACCCAATACCATCTGAGAAATGAAATTAATTATGAAGAAAACTGCATCACTTACACAAAGATAAGATATTGCATTAAGATGTTCTCAAACACAAGATTCAAGAACCTAGATTAACTTCACAAACTGAATGCACAAAGATAAACAGTAATTTCATTCACAACAAAATATCTCATCGAGCAGTTTCAAAGTGTTTAGAGAGAGAGCATATGAAAATAGATACAATTAAATAGGCAAATGAGTAACTTCCTCTTTCTCTTTTTCATATCCAATCAAAATGAAAATACAAATAAAAGAAAGAAGGGAAGTTGAGCCATCATGATGGTGTCACTTCATTTCCAACTTCCAGGGTCACCAAGGGTTTCTTTTGCAAGGCTTGGAAATCCTTAAGGATGTGTAACAGTTCTTTATGCTGACAAATAGCCACATTTGTCATCCTATCCTTCCACGTTAGATGATTGTCATCATTTTTCTCCACACAAAGTTCACAAACCTTCATGAGATCGATTGCTTGGTATGCAACTAAATGTAATTCGCTAAGCTTCTATAGGTGCTCAGCATTGAGTGAAGGTAACTCAAGTGTTTCCTTAACCATTTTTTAGAAACTGTCTATCAAAACCTTGATGTCTATGTCATTCCTAATCTCACCTTTATCTAGGAGCAACCCAAGAGCCACCAAGGTGCCCAGTGCTTCTTTTGAAATAGTAGTACACTCATCAATGATTTCCTTAAGCAATTTGTAACTTCCACTCTACCCCTTTGTTCCATGTCAAGTAACGAGTGTCTAAAGCATTAGGTATAATTTTCTCTATAGCCAACTTCTCCATATCCTAGCTTAACATCAAATTCAATTCAGTTTGGTAATTGTTCCATAACCTCTCTTATTTTTCTATCACAACAATCTCCTCCCCTAAAGTGGTCTTCAATGCATTTGTTTCTTGGAAGCATTTTATGGATTCAGAAATTAGAAAGCTTCCCTTTTTAATTAGAGACTCACTCCAATCATCTATAGCCTTAAGGTTTGACAACTTTTAATTTTAATCATGTCCTCTTTTCCAACCACAGTTAGATATTCTATAGAGGAATCAACCTGAGAGAGGTGTTGAGGAACAATCTCAAACATAGACCTTAGAAATTCAGTCAAGTCTTAGACCTAGGCTTTTAATTCATTCTTACTTTCTTTATCCTTTTTTGATCTTTCAACCATTTTGGTCATATAAACCTGAAAAATCTGAACGTCTCCATCTCTAGTAGGAGGGCCAAGATCTACTCTGTTCACCTCATAATCACTTGTTGCGTCCTGAGTAACATCCTTTTGTGTTGAAGGGTACACAATCTCTATTTGGAGGCTTCCTGACTCTGCATCATCTATCAACCTAGCAGTAGTCTTTAACTTTTTCAATTTTCGGGTTGAAGATCTCGATAACAATTGGCCTACCATATCCTACTTAGGTAAACTAGGCTATATATTCTTTCTTTTTCTTGAAAAAGATTCCTCCAACAAGGATGGAGTCATCGAGACCTTGGTTTCTTTAAAACTTGGAGATTCGAATAATTCCCTAGTAATCAGAGCGGTGTCCTCTACAGATGCAATTGCTTGCAGCTTTTGGGATGTACCTACTTCTCTGATAGGTGATTAATCCTCAGAGGGGGAGGAGTTGAAATTTAGGGTTTGCAAACCCTCTTTTTCCTCATCTCCTTCATTCTCTTTTTCTATAATAGGAAAGTTAAAGATATCTTCCACACAAGTTTGTGAAAAAACATTTTTTTTCAATGGATCCTCGCCTCCATCTCCTTGAGCCCCTGATGGTAATGACTAGGAAATATCATCAGTTGATTGCCGCCTGCAGAAGCTTGAGAAGTGACCATGGCAGGTTGTGACTCTTTAGACCTGGTGTGAGGATGGGACTATTCTATTATTTTCTTGGTCACCCATTCTCGTGTTCTAGTCAAGATATTGACAGTCCTTGCCTCAATAGTCTCTTTCTCCCTACCGCTCTAGTCCATGGTAGGGATAGGTCAGTTTTTTATTAATTCAATATAGACTGGGTCTACCATGTCAGACCCATCTTCCATAATGCCCTATAGATCCCATTTCAAATCATAGATGATTATCTATTCCACTGACAACATCATCCAACTCCTTTTGTTGACTTCATACTCATCAAAATAGTCAGCCCAAAAATCTTCAAGGTTAGGCTAATGAAAGAAATTAGGGCTTAATTTCAAATTATTCTTAATATAATCTTTTAAATCAAAAGGAACTCGCTCTCCATATGAAAGCATATTATACTTTGATAGTTCCTTTTCAATATTTAGGGCATCAGACATTGATTGACAACTATAAGAACTGAAACCAAAAGGAAAGTGAATTGTCAATCTTTTCCTGCCTTGGCACAATCTATTTACATCAACCAACTTCCTGCTTACTTAGATGATCACCCACTTATCCTCAGGGTATTTAGGAAGTTTAATAAAAAATCCAACATATCCACCAACCCTTATGTAAGATAATATCTAAAATTGAATGAAATGACTACCATAGAAGTCCACAAATTGCATTGCTTTAGGTGACAACCACATTGCACGATGTCCCTATAACTCCCTGACCATTCTCATAGTGAAAGTATTAGTCACTCTCTTGAAATACTGAAAGCTCTTATGGAGCTTTAGCTTATCAAAATAATCATAAATGGGTACTTTCTCTGGAGGTAAATCACTTGTTTTTAACCAAGGCCAAGGTCTAGTGCTAGTGATGGCATACATCAAGTATGAGGACATGTAGAAGAACCTATTGAGGGTAAAGAATGTCATCAACTCATGTAGGTGATCACTAGTAATTTCTGCCCAATCCAGGAATTGCTCTTCGCATAACATAATTTGGATGAAGAAACACATCCATTCTTCAAATCCATGAACGTCTTCATTTCCCCTCAACCTATGTAGTAACACTACAATGTCAACCACTTCTTCCACAAAATGAGTTATGTGCAACTTCCAAGGTAATTGAGACTTACCCCTCTTAGGCTTGGCCAACCTAGTTTTTTCTATTTCATTCTTGTAGACCCCTTTCTTTGCAGATAATTCAATTTGAGAATTTGTCATTTTCATAGGTGAATACTCATCCTTTTTTGGGATTCTTAGGCAAGACACAAGGGTGGACCTCTAGACTTTTAGAACTAGTCAATTATCTTCTATCCTAACCTCTTGTGTTTGTGAATTATAGTGCCTAATGCCATCTAAGATGAGTTTGAGGCATTGTACTACTAAAGGAAATTCGGAAGCTTTGACTAACCTACTATAAATTACTCGTTCAATGATGGGTGATGGATTTGGTTTATTGAATTTACTTCTTATTTCACCCAAACTCACAGGGCCCAGATGGGTATCTCCAATTTTTGGTCCCTCATAATTTAACTTGGACACATATTCATAACCCATATACTTAACCCTCACCATGAATGAGAGTTTATATCTCAAAAAATAGATAACCTTCTGAAATGTAGACAAAAATATTCCAGGAAAGCAAGTTGAAACAAGTGAATACTATAAATACCTCAATGGTGAATCCTACAACTAGAATTTTGTGTTTCATTTGGCTCATCCACGAAGAACTTTTTCACAATGAGAATGTTTGTCCGACACTTTGAACTTTCTTAAAACTTTGCGGAAAAACATGGGAGTTGATGAGCATTTAATATCTTTAATTACTTCATGACATGTGGTAGTTGTTGCTTCATCATTTTCAATATAATCGTCTTTCAAAATTTGAATGTAAATACCTATAAGTGGTAAAGTGGAGAGTTCAACGAACCACACAAAAATGCGCTTGAGTTTGAATAACATGTTGATATGCCGCTTAAATAACAATTATCATGTAGCCAGGAAAGGAAATTTTGAAAAAGTAGACAAGACACCACCCAAATTAGAGAACACAAAAACTTAATAGAAAACAAGCTCAAGCGACAAGGCAGAAGATTTAGTGAACTATATAAAATACCACCTGGGTTCGAATGACTACAAAAATCACCACCTAAGTAGGACTAAGTTGTTTATAAGTTGGTAGATGGCTTTTCATGAAGCAAGGAAAAATTATAAGGTCATGGTGGCTCTGACTGGGGATGAAGACTGACCAGGATGAAGGAATGAACCCAGATCCAAATTAGTATGATTAGTTCCCTATCCATTGGGCAATAGAGTTAGCTAAAGTGGAAACACACTCTCCAACACCCAAGAAGAAAACCAAAACAAAACCAAAACCCTAAGCTAACTATGTACAAAAGGGGTCATGAGGCAATCAAAGTTGATAGAGTTTCAGGTCTTTTTTATAAGGAATAGGCAAGGAAGTCCCATCAGGGTATGTGAGATGAAAATTATTAGGCACATACTCATGATTTATATTGAAAGGACCAATCCATAGTGCATCAAACTTGTTATGGGCACCTTTAGGCTCTCTACACTTGTCCCATAGCAAAACTGAATCTCCAACCATAAACTTTCTTGGTTTAGCTTTTCTGTCAAAAATATTCTTGACCTTTGCTTGATGTATGGTTATCTTATCAACCATTTCCTCCCATTTTTCTTGAATCTTAGCCAAATATAAAATCCTTCTCTCCAAGGCATCACTAAATTTAGCCTCCTCAATAGCAATTTGTAACTTGTGAACTGATAATTCTAGTGAAAGAGGAAGTGCACTTTTTACCCCATATACCAGCTTGAAAGGGGTCATCCCAATGGCCTTTTTAGGAGTCATCCAGTCTTCCCATAGAGCTTCATATAGTCTTTTATTCCAATCTTCTTGGTTTTCATCAACTAATTTCTTGATAATACCTATCAAATTCTTGTTGTTGGACTCTTCCTGACTATTCCCTTGAGGGTAATAGTCAGTTGAATTAGATAGGGAGATTCCATAATCATAGCAGAAAAGTGGAATATCACTAGAGAAAAAATAGTTCACATTGTCAGCAACAAGCTTGTGTGGAACTCCATACCTGACCAGAATATTCTCTTTAATAAAATTACAGACCACCTTCAAACTAGTTCTCTTGACTAGGATTGCTTCCACCCACTTGGTGAAGTAATGAGTGGTTGTAATAAGGTGATTATGACCACCACTAGACTGTGGACTGATTGGGCCTATGAAGTCAAGACCCCATTGTTGAAATGTTCCATTGATAATTATAGGCTTAGGTGGCAAAGCTGCCAACTGAGGTCTTCCTGCAAACAACTTGCATTTTTCGTACTTGGAAACCCAATGATCAGTGTCTTTGAACATCACAGGCTAGTAATAACCATGTCTCATAATTTTGAAAGTAGTCATGGTGGAAGAGAAGTGACCTCCATAGGCCTCATTATGGAAAATTTTAAGCAACTATTCTTATTGAGCTTTATCCACGCACTTCAAGAACATTCCATCTATTCCACGTTTGTACAAGGTTTCACCCCAAATAACATACTTATCTTCTTTCAATTTTAAATTCCTTTTCTACTTGGTTGAGAGGTGCTTAGGGAATTTTCCATAAGTGAGAAAATAAGCTATATCGGAAAACCATTCATCTTGTAAGCTGACGATCAAAACCAATGGTAAATATTGATCTTCTTCCTTCAAAATTTCCATCATCAACTTACAGAGTCCTTTTCCTCTGACTAAATTTTTAGGCTTCAGTTCTAAGTCATACTCTTGCACCTTTGTTATCTAGCCACCCATCCTGTTGCAATCAATATTATGTTGAGTCAATATACTCTTAACAACGGGGTCTGGAACATATACCACTGAGTGTGAATGTAGGATATAGAAGCAAAATTGCTTAACTACCCTGACTACTACAAACGCCTATTTCTTGATTGGAGAATTATTAAGCTCATGTTTCTTTAATGTATTTCTCATAAAGGCAATAGGCGCCTAAATTTTATCCTCATTTTCTTGTAGCAGCATGGTAGACGTAGTATGCTTAGAAGCATAGCAATAGATAATGAAGTCCTTCTTGAAGTCAGGACCAACCAGGATAGGAGCTCAGGCAATTACTTCCTTGATATTTTCGAAGGCTTGCTTCCTAGCCTCATTCCATTTAAAATCTTATTTTTCCTTCATCATTTCCATAATGTGCTTAGTGATTTCAGAAAAAATTGGAACAAATTTCCTCAAGAAATTTACCTAGCCAAAAAAAGACTTCACACCATTCTGATTTGAAGGAAGGCTTAATTGTAAGATAGCCTTTACTCTATCTAAATCTATTCTAATACCTTATGTGGACACAATGTGACCCAAATTTTACCCTCAATGATGAAAAAATAGACTTCTTGGGGTTAAGAGAGATACCATGTTCTTTACATCTTTGTAAAAATCATTCCAGATCCTACAGGTGATATGTTCTTTTCTTAGAGAACACCATTAAATCATCAAGATAAATGACTATAATCTTGTTTTGGAAGTCACCAAAAGATAGATCCATATCCCACTGAAAGGTAGCTCCTACGTTAATGAGTCCAAATGGCATCTGATTATAAGCGAAGGTTCCCTAGGGCATGGTGAATGTCGTTTTGTGTTGATCTTCTCCCACCATGCTAATCTGATTGTAACTAGAGAAGCCGTCCAACATGGACATCATTTCTGAACCAACAACTACTTGCAAGATATGTTGCATGTTAGGAAGTGGATAGTTATCTTTTAATGATGCTTGATTAAGATTCCTAAAATCAACACATATATGAATTTCTCCATTTTTCTTGTGAACTGGTACAATGTTCACTACCCAAGTAGAATGATGTATGGGATATATAATTTTTGCTTTCAGCATCTTGTCAATCTCTTTAATGATTGCATCAGTTACCTTAGGATTATAGTTCCTCTACTTATGTTTGAAGGAATTTGTTCCTTCTTTAAGTGGTATGTGGTGTTGAAACTTCCCATCCCTGAAGTTTTTCAAGTCATTGTACCACCAAGAAAAAACCTCTTTATATTTAATCAATAGGGCTATCAATTTTTCTTTCTCCTCTAGAAAGCAGCATTTTCTGATGTAAACCATCTTAGGGGAATCAAGGTCCCCAATGTTAATTTCTTCAAATTCAACAAAGTTTCCAACGAAATTGCTCATTTTTTCATTTTATAGAATGATCATGGCGGTCAAATAAATCCTCAAGAGAAACCAACTCTTTAGGTATTTTATTCCCCTTTAGCTGAATTATTTCATCTTGGAGACCACCCATCCTACTAGGACAAAAATCCTTACATTGATTATCGCTTCCTTAAAAAGAGACTTGAGCAAAAGCCTCAACATTTTCTAAGAAGGCCTAAATTTTTTTGTCATCTTCAAAGACCTGCTAGTGGTTTATGTTGTCAGGAACTTTGGGTCGATAAATAAATTCAATCTTGTAGGATTTATCTTTAAATTTTAGGTGTGGAAGGAGAAAAGAGGCCGAGACTACTAGTGAGTCAGCCTTTGTGTTAAATTCCCTAGGAATGGCTTCTATTGAGAAGGCATCAAAATGTTCAATGGTAGTCCACACTCGATTCCAATAATGCTTCAACCTTTCATTCTTAATAGTGAAAACATTTTGTACCTACTTAACAATTAGATTTTCATCTCCCAAAACCTTAAGCATCTTTATTCCCATACCCTTATCTTTGATTAACCCTAACAAAAGGGCTTCATATTCGGCATATTGTTTGTATTCTCAAATTCTAGCTTATAAGCGAAAGGAAATTGCTCACCAAAAGGAGAAGTAAGAATGACCCCTGCTTCTGACCCAGCATGGGAACAACTTCCATCAACTCTAGTGTCTAGAGCTTAGATTCTGAATTTGGAATATGTACATCATCCTCTTTTTCTTCTCCTAAGAAAAGTGTATAGTTTCCAAACTCATTTTCTTCGTACAACATCTGTGCTTTGGGATCTTCAAAGTTGAGCACATATATCTTGTATTTTGACTCAGGCTCAAGGTGCGCTTTCTCCTTACCGATAGTTATAGTGGTATATGACTAGTCCAATTGTATGTCTCCTCCCAAGTCTTTGCAAAATCTCCTGCTCAGAAGCATACCATAACTAGTAGGTATATCTGCGACCAATATGGTGATTTTGAGTCACTTGTTTAGATAAGCCACAATTGCAACTTGAGCATCATTAATTTTTCCAAGGGAATTTGCTTGGAATCCATTGAATAACACTTTTTGAATGTCTCAGTCATTTCTATCCCTAGGGCTTTAGCAATTTGTGTGTTCATACATTGTCAGAAGCACCTAAATCAATGATGCAATTGTTAACTTTGAACCCATTTACAAATAATGATACATAGAATGGGTAAGGTTTTGCATCATAGGTTGATGAAGAGAGAATTTTACTACTAGATGCAGCATTAACAGTTGAATCTCGGGGTTTGATCATTGCTTCATCTAGGCCTACATGTGATTCAGAATGTCCTGGCCTAACATATTCAATTAACCTATCTAATTCCTTAGGATTCATCTTTAAATATTCAGCCTAAGAAATCTAAAATTTAGTAGTTTTACAAAACTCCACAATATCAAAAGCCCCTGCTTGACCTTCCGGGGGTGATACAATAGGATTTTTAGGAGAGCTATTAACCAAACTTTGTGAAACATTTTCACCCTTGGAAGTTGCAATAGCTTTTTTAAGTAAAACCTTAGGGGAATTTGGAGTACCTTTTTGATTGTAGTGTTGTTGGCTTCGAGTAATAGCAGCATAGGTAGCATCATCCAAGTGATATAAACATATCCTCCTCTATCATCATCGGGTTCAAATTCTAAGTATCCATTTGCAGAGTTGCCATATTGATTAGATGAAGTACCTTCCTCTGTGACTTCTTCAATAACTTCTTTGGTAGGGATTAATTGCATAAACCTATTCATTTTAGGGTAGTCAGTACCATCATTATTAGATGTGAGGTGAAAGACACACATATTCTTTTTAATGTCTGGAGGAGGAGCTTCAATTGTTATCCTCTATTGAGTTGGAGGAAAAGCTAGTGTCTTATTTCCTAGCTAAAAATTTGTCCTCCTGGGAATGTCTTGATAGGGTTGGTTACCTTTCGGCATCTTCCTTTTGAGAGCGAATATTTCATTAGCCAATCTTTGAATCATAGGATCGAAGGAAGTAGTAGGAAGTGATTTGTTCATATGTAATTCTTTTTTTCCATTTCCCAACTGAAATAAAATCGTCCTCTAATTCAACAGCTAATGCTTGTGTAGCTTCTAGAGTATTTAATGGTTGCCTCTTTAAGAGAAGACCAATATCAGGATGTTGTGTGTTGATGAAGAAACATTTTGAATTTCCGTAGAGGGTCTCTTAGCGACTGTAATTTGATTCACTATCCTATTAAACTTGGCCACAAATTCCCTCATAGACTCATTCACTTCTTTCTTCATCTGAGTAACTTGTGCTATCAGAGTTAGGTCATCATTTGCACTTTTGAATCTCACTTCAAACTCATTGTGCATAGTGGCCCAATTAGTAATAAATTTGTGAGGCAACTAATAAAACCATTGTTCTATTGCATCAACTAAAGACTACAAATATTTTACTGCTACATCTTCTTCTTGTATTGCAAGCATGCCACATGAGGTGAAGAAAGCATCAATGTGTTCTTCTAGTGAAATCTCTCCATCTCCTCAACATTTAGGCAAGTTCTTATGAGAAGCCTTGGGTAAATCATGCAGATTATTTCCCAACTACAAGGGGCCAATAGCCGCACCCCAAGGAAGGGGTGGTTGATTAGCCACATTAAGGGGAAAATTAATTACAACTGGAAAAACAGTTTCATGTAAAATGAGTGCTTGGGAGATGGAGCGATCTGAATCTGTTCTAGTAGGTGAGGCGGGTTTTCTTCTCGCCCCTACCCTTCACCTAGAGGGAATAATATAGGAAAAATAACTTCTTTGTAGGGTTTCAAAAGTAGGATTAGAAATTCCCCTACTTCTTTCCCCTCTAGTAAATCTATGAAAATCCAAGGCTAATTGAATTACTCATGAAGTATGCCCAGACAAGACAACCCATAACTTTACAATTATTTCCCTAGTGGAGTCACCAAAAATATGTTGGCTAAAAAATTGGCCACCTTGATATATCACAATTCCACGCCCGAAAGGTGCCAAAATTAACCAAACAACTCTGAATATTAACCTTTCAACAAAGACACATATACTTTGAATTTTGTCGAGGTACAACTCCCTCAAAATATTTTCAATGAATTAAAATGATTAAAATTAAATATCATGTATGCTTTTAACCAGAAAGCAATAAAGGAATACCTAATATCAGGAAAATTCCTAAATATCAGGTGTAATATTGGGCAAGTAAGAAAAAATGGCACAAAGACCAAATTTAGCTAAACTATTCAAGAATAAAAACATACACCCAATACAATATGATAAATGAAATTAATTATGAAGAAAATTGCATCACTTACAAAAAGATAAGATATTTCATTAAGATGATCTCAAACACAAGATTCAAGAACCTAGATTAACTTCACAAACTGAATGCACAAAGACAAACAGTAATTTCATTTGCAGCAAAATATTGTATTGAGCAGTTTTAAAGTGTCTAGAGAGAGAGCATATGAAAATAGATACAACTAAATAGGTAGATGAGTAACTACTTCTTTCTCTTGTACATAGCCGATCAAAATGAAAATACAAATAAAAGAAAGAAAGGAAGTTGAGCCATCATGATGGCGTCGCTTCATTTCCATCTTCTAGGGTTTCTTTCGCCAGGCTTCGAAAGCTTTAAGGATGTGTAATAGTTCTTTATGCTGATGAATAGCCACATTTGTCATCCTCACCTTCCACTTCAAATGATTGTCCTCAGCTATCTCTACGCGGCATTCACAAACCTTCATGAGATCAATTGCTTGGGATGCGACCAAATGTAATTCGCTAAGCTTATGTAGGTGCTCAACATTGAGCGAAGGTGAATCAAGCATTTCCTTAACCATTTTTTGGAAACTATCTATCATACCCTTGATGTCTACATCATTCCTAATCTCACCTTTATCCTGAAGTAATCCAAGAGCCACCAAGGTGCCCAGTGCTTCTTCTAAAATAGTAGTACACTCATCAATGATTCCCTTAAGCTTCTATAAACTTTGTTTAGCAATCTGCAACTTTCACTCCACCCCTTTGTTCCATTTCAAGTAAAAGGTGTTTGAAGCATTAGGTATAATTTGCTCTACAGCCAGCTTCTCCATATCCCAGCTTAACATCAACTTCAATTCAGTTTGGTAATTGTTCCATAACCTCTCTTATTTTTCAATCGCAGTGATCTCCCCCAAAGTGGTCTTCAAGGCATTTGTTTCTTGGAAGCATTTTATGGATTCAGAAATGAAAAAGCTTCCCTTTTTAATCAGAGACTCGGTCCAATCAGCTACAACCTTACTTAAGGTTTGGCAACTTTTAATTTTAATCATGTACTCTTTTCCAGCCATAGTTAGAGATTCTACAGAGGAATCAACCTGAGAGGGGTTGAGGAACAAGCTCAAAGAGAGACCTTAGACATTCAATGAGGTCTCAGACCTGATATTTTAATTCATTCTTACTTTCTTTATCCTTTTTTTCTCTTTCAACCATTTTGGTCGCAGACACCTAAAAAATTTGAACATCTCCATCTCTGGTAGGAGGGCCAAGATCTACTCTGTTCACCTCAAAATCATTGTTGTTTCCTGAGTAACATCCTTTTGTGTTGAAGGGTGCACAATCTCTATTTGGAGGCTTCCTGACTCTCCATCATCTATCAACCTAGTAGTAGTCTTTAACTTTTTCAATTTTTGGGTTGAAGTTCTCTATAACAATTGGCCTACCATATCCCGCTTAGGTAAACTAGTCTATATAGCCTTTATTTTTATTGACAAAGAGTCCTCCAACTAGGTTGCAGTCACCGAGACCTTGGTTTCTTTAAAACATGGAGATTTAAATAATGTCCTAGTAACTAGAGGGATGTCCTTTGTAGATACAATTGCTTGCGACTTCTGAGATGTACCTACTTCTCTGACAAGTGATTCATCCTAAGAGGGAGAGGAGTTGATATTTAGGGTTTCCAAACCCTCTTCTTCCTCATCTCCTTCATTCTTTTTTTCTAGAATAGGCAGGTTAAAGATATCTTCCCCACAAGTTTGTGAAAACACATTTTTGTCTGATGGGTCCTCTCCTCCATCTCTTTGAGCCCCTGATGGTAATCACTGGGAAATATCACCAGTTGATTTCCCGCTTGTAGAAGATTGAGAAGTTCCCTTGGTAGGTTGTGACTCTTTAGACCTGGTGTGAGAATAGGACTATTATGTTCTTTTCTTAGTCACCCATTTTTCATGTTCTATTCAAGACATCGGTAGTCCTTGCCTCAATAGTCTCTTTCTCCCTACTACTCCATTCCATGACAAGGATAGGTCAGTTTTCTATTAATTCAATATAGATTGGGTCTACCATGTTAGACCTATCTTCCACAATGCCCTATAGATACTATTTCAAATCATAGATGATTATCTGCTCCACAAACAACCTCATCCAACTCCTTTTCCTAACTTCATACTCATCAAAACAGCCAACCCAAAAATCTTCAAGGCTAGGCTGATGAAATAAATTAGGGATCAATTTCAAATTATTCTTAATATAATGTTTTAAATCAAAAGGAACTCGCTCTTCATATGAAAACATATTATACTTAGATAGTTCCTTTTCAATATTTAGGGCATCAGACATTGATTGACAACTATAGGAACTGAAACCAAAAGGAAAGTGAACTGTCAATCTTTTCCTACCTTGGCACAGCCTGTTTACATCAACCAAATATCTTCTTAGTTTGATGATCACCCACTTATCCTTATGGTATTTAGGTAGTTTGATTGGAAATCCAGCATATCCTCCAACCCTTATGTAAGAGAATCTCTAAAATTGAATGAAATGATTCCTATAGAAGTCCACAAATTGCATTGCTTCAAGTGATAAGTGCATTGTAGGACATCCCTATAACTCCTTGAACATTCTCATAGTGAAAGTATCACTCACTCTCCTAAAATACTGAAAGCTCTTATGGAGCTTTAGCTTATCAAAATAATCATAAATGGGTACTTTCTCTAGAGGTAAATCACTTGGTCTTAACCCAAGCCAAGGTCTAGTGTTGGCAATTGAATATATCAAGTATGAGGACATGTAGAAGAACCTATTGAGGGTAATGAATGTCATCAACTCATGCAGGCGATCACTGATAATTTCTACCCAATCCAGGAATTGCTCCCCGCATAACATAATTTGGATTAGGAAATACATCCATTCTTCAAATCCATGAACGTCTTCATTTCCCCTTAACCTATGTAGTAACACTACAATGTCGGCCACTTCTTCCACAAAATGAGTTATGTGCAACTTCTGAGGCAATTGAGACTTACCCCTCTTAGGCTTTGCCAACCAATTTTTTGCTATTTCATTCCTATAGACCCCTTTCTTTGTAGAAAAAATAAATTTGATAATTTTTGATATTCATAGGTGAATACTCATCATTTTCTAGGATTCTCAGGAAAGACACAAGGGTGGACCTCTGGACTTTCAAAACTAGTCGATTATCTTCTGTCCTAACCTCCCGTGTTTGTGAATTATAGTGCCTAATGCACTCTAAGATGAGTTCGAGGAATTGTACTGCTAAAGGAAATGCAAAAGCTTCAACTAACCCGCTATCAATTACTCATTCAGTGATGGGTGATGGATTTGGTTTATTGAATTACTTTTTATTTCATCCAAACTCACAGGCCCCAGATGGGTATCTCCAATTTTTGGTCCCTCATAAGTTAACCCGGACACATATTCATAACCCATATACTTAACCCTCATCATGAATGAGAGTTTATAGCTCAAACAATAGATAACCTTCTGAAATGAAAACAAAAATATTTCAGGAAAGCAAGCTTAAACAAGTGAATACTATAAATACCTCAATGGTGAATCCTGCAACTGGAATTCCATGTTTCATTCAGCTAATCCTCAAAGAACTTTGTCACAATGAGAATTTTTTTCCAACACTTCAAACTTTCTTAAAACTTCATGGAAAAAAATGGGAGTAGATGAGCATTTAATATCTTTAATTGCTCCATGACACGTGGTAGTTTTTGCTTCACCATTTTCAATATATCTGTCTTTCAAATTTTGAAAGTAAACATCTATAAGCGATAAAGTGGCTCGAGTTCAACAAACTACACAAAAATGTGTCTAAGTTCGAATAAAACATCAATATGCCACTTAAATAACAATTTTCATGCAGACAGGAAAGAAAATTTTGATAAAGTAGACAAGACAGCACCCAAATTAGAGAACACAAAAACTTAATAGAAAACAAGCTCAAGTGGCAAGGCAGGAGATTCAGTGAACTATATAAAACACCGCCTAAGTAGGACTAAGCTATTTATAAGTTGGTAGATGACTTTTCATGAAGCAAGGAAAAATTATAGGGTAATAGTAGGTTATGTTTAGGTACACCAAAATGAGATGTGAGATTTGTAGGTTCAATTTTAGGAGCACCAAAATGAAATTTTTTAACTAAAAATGCTTTAAAATTTGAAAGCCCTTGGACCGTTTGCCAACTTTGTAAGCAAAATGTTAGTTATTCAAATCAAAACACACCATAATCCTGCAAGGGCTACACCAAAAATGTTAGAAAACCTCACAAGCACAGCAAACAACTAGTGGTTAGGGTTAAGCAAATTGAAGAATCTGAAAAAAAACTTTACAGATTGAAGCAGAATAGAAAGAAAAATAGTAGCAGATATGTTTAGTACAATAACAAACTTTTCACTAGAATGACCACAACAATGACATACGATAGTGGTACAAAAAAAATATGATATCTAGTGGACTTTTTTAGGATGAAAGCAACCCTATAAATGTTTATTTCTTCAACAACTTGCAATACAAAACAAATAGTAGTTGACTTTTTGACAATAGTGGTTCACTTTAGGATGATAGCGATCAAACTTAGGATGGCCGTAGTAAAACCATAGAGATAACCATGTTCAAATTCTAGGACTTTTGTGTTTCAAATAGCAATAGAATTTTCTATAAAAGACATTAGTGTTCCAGAACTTGTAACTACTCAAAAAAACTTACGAAAATATTAGTGTTAAGGACCTAGGTCCCACCGAGCATGCCAATTAATGTAAGGGGGGAAATAAGTATAAGGAAACAACAATGAAATCAAATGAAAGAGATCAAAGCAAGATCAAATCCCAACCATACTCATGAAATTAAATTATAAACTAAGAATTCGATGAACAATTCTACCATAAAAGAGAATATAAAATGAATTTACGCATTACAATGTTACCATCCCATGGTGAAGTGTAATTCATATTCATGTTGGATTGCTTGGATCAATACAAAGCCTCCATTGTTGCTACAAAAGCTTCAAAAGGTATGTTAATGGTGATCAAATATGGAAAATATGCTAAATGTGCTTCAATTGCTATTTCAACATAACCTCTCCACAAATTCTCCAATCATTTTTTAGAAGAAAGAAGGTTGTTTTATAGATTTTTCAAGTTTCAAATGAATGATCGGGATTCAATAATGAAAGATCACGATCAACGATTGAGAACCATTGAGAGAAAATAGATTGGTCAGTTACCTCGTTTGATTGATCCAATCAAGAATTTTAATTGGATAATCAGTGGGATTAGATTGGAATGATTGGTGGGATTGGGAAAGCCATATTGAGTGGTTAGTGGGATTAAGAAAGTTAGGGTTGAGTTAGGGAATATATGAGTTAGTCAACCAATTAGAGTGAGAAATTAGTGGTAATGATTTACCCAATCACAAAGGGGTGAGGATAATTAATTAATTAAATAATTAATTAATATTGGAGATGAACATGCAAGTTTTCTTTTAAATAAAGTATATTTATTTATTTGACCATGTTGAGTGATTTTGAACAATTGATTTAATTATTCAATTTTAGAGAAGGGAAAGTGGTTTAATTGGATTATTAACTATAACAATTTAATTGATTTAGATGAATAGGGTATATTAGTGACATAATTAAATAATTGATGCTTATTTAATTAATCAGGAGGAATAAAGTTATATTAATGATGACATAGTGAATTAATTAAATAATTAAAAATTATTCAATTAATAGAGGAAAATAGGGTTAATGATGTAAATGATGTGAAATGCAATTGCATTAATGATAATGATGTTGGTGATGGAAAAATGCAATTCGGGATATGTATATGTGTTTGGTCATCTTTACATGTCTACATCTCGTACAGATTCATCCTTAACCTCGGTCTCTTCCTTATTTCTCCAAATCTTATCCATATCCTTCTTCTTTTTTGTTGGATCAATCTTTTGTATTGGATCATTCTCCTTTACTGTATTATCCTTCTTCATATTTTTTCTTCTCTAAAACTTAGAAATGTGTCTAGGTCTACTACAATTGTAGCATATAACATTCTTTTAAACTGGATTTCTTCCACTCATTCTAGAACTACATTGATTAGTTTTATGCCCAAACCCATAGCATGTATAACAATAGCCATTAAAAAATTGAACCATTCTACTATTGTTATACTCACTCATCCTTTGACCTCTTCATTCACTAGCTCTATGACCAAATCTCTTGCATGTAAACCATTGACCAGAAAAAGGTGGAACATTATAATTCATTTTACTTCTACATCCCATGGCCTTATAACCAAATTTATTTCAAGAATAACAGAAACCATTAAAAGATGGGTACCTTTGTGCATTTGGTTGTCTAACTTGTCTTCTAATTTTATTCCTCTGATTCTGGATCTGCTTGCCATTGTTCTTCTTGTCTTTAGTCTTCTTTTTAGCATTTGATGTCTGATCTAATTTTGAAATTTCACCCTTTTCAAATCCTAAACCTTCTTTATCTTTAGAGCCTTTCTAGTTTTCAATTATTTCATCAAGATTTTTAGAACTCATCTTGAATTTTTCATGACTCCTTTCTTTTTTCAGATCTGATCTCATATTCACAACTTCTTGTTCAAGCCCTATGCATTCTTCATATTTGCTTTTCACCACTGCATTCAAACATTCCTCAACTCTTTTTCTCTATTCAACTTGCATCTTTAGACATGTGATTGTTTCATTTTCTTGATTCAATTGCTCGCTGACCTCCTTATGCCTTTCTCTAAATTTCTTGATTTGCTCCTCAATTTTTAGATGCATTTGTATGCTTCCTTGACATTTTTTTTTGTATTTCTATTTTCAACTTCAATTCTCTCGAGATCTTCAAGAGAAACTTTGGGTTCTCCATTTATGTCAAATATGCAATCTTCTTCTATAAATCCAATAGTAGGAATCTCTTTTGGATGAGTAGGTAATCTTTTAATAGCCATGTGTTCAACCTCCAAGATCTTCCCCAAGTGGTTAAGCTCCATCCAAGGAACCAAGCTCTAATACCAATTGTTGAACACGCTAAATACTGAGATGGGGGGTGAATCAATATTCTTTTAAACCACTTAAATATTTAACCATGCAATACATAACTTATTCAACTTTTATTAATGAACGAAAGCATGCAAACATCCAACAACATCACATAACATATGAACACCAATATTTTTACGTGGAAATCCCAAAATGGGAAAAACCATGGTGAGGATTAGCTCACAATATATTATAAGTGGTTATAGTATATTATAGAAGTTCTCACTACAGGTGAACTCACTACCCACTAAGAAAAGAAAAGAGATAGAAGAGATTGTGGCACACAACTAGATTTGAACTATTACAATAGCATCTAACACATGCATGAAATACAATTCCAATGAAGCTCAAAATATAGACTCAAAACTCTTCATATTGATCTGAATCAACACTCTTCTCTACACTGCATTCGCATTAGCTTCATAGAATTCACATCTACTAACTCTTATTACATGTCACCTTCTACAAAATACTAAAAAATATCTAACTTATATATTTATTTAACATGTAACATCAATTAGGTCAGCCTAATTAGATGTACCATTCAAAATATACAAAATATGACTTTTTGGCTTAAATTCAAAATCTTTCACCTTTGTGTTGTAAACCAAGGTTGTTAATATATCATTGTAGGTTAGCATGGACCTATAATAGCTCCCACATAACTCCATAATACTTAATTAATTTTTGCATACCTTCAAACCTATTAGGTTGACACCACAAAGGACCTAATTTCAAAATTTCCCAACTATACATCCACATTCAGACACACAGATTTCCAAATAGCATGCCAACTAGAATGCACACTCATCTACCATTTTTCAACACTTCCACAACTCTACAAATCCAAAAACCAATATGTAGAGAAGTGTGGATTCTCCAAATCATATGCATAGAACTAGAAAATACCTATAATTTTCAAGCCAAACTTTTGTTACTCATAACTTTCACACCATGAGCCAAAACAAGATGAAACTCTGGAATTATACACTTATACCAACCAAAAACATTATACTAGAACTATAGAGAAAGATATTCAACAACAAACCATTGCAGGCCCAATTATTGGATCCCTTGTACATAGAATCACTGGTATTAACACTTAGTCAATTTTCATCACAATTTTCTTCGTCAGATCAAACCTTGCAAAATTATCTTTCAGAATCATCTTCAACCATGATCATGACACCTAAACTGATCTACACCATAGTCTTTGTACTAGGATACAATGTTGACATGAATAGCAACACTTTATTGCATTAGTGTATGTACCTTGTGCTCATTCCTCATGCTCATGTTTCCAACAAATGCATCAATGGCATCTCTTCATTATTCCAACAATAGATTGGTCTCTTGGTTTAGTAAGAAGAAAGATTCGGTGTCCTTATCAATAGAAGAAGCAAAATATATATCTGCAACATCTTGTTGCACCCAAGTGTTGTGGATGAAGGAAACATTGAAGGATATCAAGGAAATGTATGATGAGCCCATTCCTATTTATGTGAAAAATAAAATTCCATGAGTATTTTGAAGAATCCAGTGGTGCATTCTAGAACCAAGTATATATCTATTAGGTATCACTTCCCAAGAGAGAAAGTTACAGAGTGAGAAGATTGGATTATGTGCCCACAAAGGAATGAGTTACAAACATCTTTACAAAGGCTCTTTCAAAGGACACCTTTTAATATCTCAAACAAAAGTTAGGGGTTGTTTCCCCTTCTAACTAGATGCATAGTTGGTGCATCTATCCAATGGGGAGAAATTCAAGACATATTTTTATCCCTAGATTGATGAAGGCTACCTCTTAGGGGGAGCGGGTAGAAGGGTGTTAAGGTTTGTGTAGATAGGGGAAGCTTGTATGTTGTTGCAGGAATAAATGAAGACCACTAGCCCTTTACCCTTGATGTCAAAGGGGGAGAAAACTACTATTAGGTCAATGCTTCCATCAATGCTAAAGGGGGAGATCGTTGCAAGCTTGTTTGAGGTTTTTTCATTGATATCAACATAATGGAGGATTTTGTAGATGTTGACTTGTTTAAAGGTGTTATCTCTGATGTCAACAAAGTGATAGTGTCATGAAAGGTTGCATGTGATAAAATTAGTGTGTTTATTAGAAGTGTTTTGGATGATTGTATTCTCCATCACTTGTTGTAATACATTGCATAAGAGATGAAAGAAAGTAAGAAAGGTTCTCTTGTAGTTAGTGGCTCAGGAAGTTGTATCAAAGAAGCTCAGGAGAAAGCTCTACATTCCTCCATATTTAAAGATATGACCTTGTGGTTTGGAAGTTAGACAAAGGAAAGTGTGAAATATGTATGTTCGTATTTTCAAAACATAGTAGTTACCATAGAAGTTTTTTGTGCTAGCAAAGTGTAGACTGTGATGTTGTAGTGAAGAAGCTTCAGATAAATATTTTGCATTTCTCCACTATTGATGTTGTAGTCTTGCAGATTAGAGGATGAGCTTAAATTTCCTATTTGTTCTCTCATTTCATGTTTGAGGTGTTGAGGTGTATTGTAATTATGTTTTTCAATGATCTATCTCAAGATTGTGTTTTCTAGGTTTTTAAGTAATGCTGGGTTTAGTGTCTTTTTTCTTGCGCTAGCATAAACTTACATGAAGCTCTATAAAAAGGATGCATGAGAATGATGTTGAATATCATTTAATTTTTATAATGTGTTCTACTTTATGTTATTTGGTCTCTCCAGTACCACTTGTGGTCTAGAGTTAATATTTGGAGGGTTAAGTGTTTGTTGGGTTGACATGGTATATTGAGTTATTTGTGCCAAGTCTTTTTTGTGTGTGCTAGCATGGGATTATGTGCAAAAGTAAAATAGATCCTAATTATCTCCTGGCTTGGACTGTATTCAATTTCTTCTTCCCTAGGTGTTTTGGAGCTGACTTATTATGGCCACTACATATTTCATTTTGGCCGACAATGAGAAACTTTTTGAAGCTTGTGGAAGATATAAATGGAAGATCAAGTGTGTGATCAAGGTTTTTGTGTGGTGTGTTTTATTTTCTTTTTTTTGAAGTGAAATGTGCCAAAAGAAATGAGCTAAAGGTAGTATAACATGTGTAATGTGTCAAAAGTAGTCAGTTGAAGGCAAAAGAGTATGTGTGAGTATGCAAAGAATTATTTAAAGTGTGTTGAAGGTAGTGAGTCGAAGGAAAAAGTGTATAAGGAAGTGTATGTGGTCAAGAAAGAGTGTTGGATGCAATAAGATGAAGGTAGCAAAGTGAAAGTGTGACGAAAGCAGTGAGATGGAGGCAACAGAGGTGTTGTACATTACGGTGGTGGTTGATCACTAAAATTCATCTAGTGTTGTATATCGAGGTTGTAGCCTCCTTTAGTAAGTGTTGTAATTTGTAGGGAATTGTAAACTCCCTTTGGTTGAAGCCATACAAATTTTTTAAAATCTTGTTTCTTTTTGTGAGGTTGGATTTGGACAGTAGCTCCAAGCAACTTTCTCATCATGGTTTTCCCTTGTAGGGTTTTCCATGTAAATTTGGTGTTGTGGTTGTGTGCTTATGCTTTGAATGCTTTATATGTAATAATTTTTTTTCAAGAAGGTTGAATTGGATAAAATTGTAGGATATATTGATTCACCCCCCCTCTCAGTATATCTGTGTGTTCTAACAATTTCATTGTAGCCTAATTTATTTTTTTAAAAAATAATTATACAAACATAAACCAATTTGGTTAGAAATTTATGGCATTCCATAATTATGGTATCTTCTTCTACATGCCTTGAAGCTACATGAAGATTAGAATTTAAACCATAAAACAAAATGTAAATACAATTCTTTTTAATTCTAAAACTACTTACAAACCTCATGATTAGGAAAAAAAACAAAAATTGAATAATTACAAATAAAAAATAAAGTTGCCAAATTTGATTCTCTTGATGAAGTAGATTTGCTCCAAGTGTTGGGGCTGTGATTGCTCAAAAACTTTCTTTAGAAATGTAGCATATATATGTTAGAGGTGATTTCTTGATTTGCATAAGATGTTATGCCAATTTATAGATTGTTTATAGGGAGGATGAATGGTGAGGATTTGACTAGAAGATTGAAGTGGAGAGTAGATGTGAGGAATTCCCTAGGATAAAGGAGATATTACAAGGTTTAGATTTAATAATTTGGGATGTAGTCCCATTTGTAAGGAACCTAAAGTAGCGGAACAACTTCCTACACTAATCTTGAGAGGAGGATAATGCAAAAATTTATAGATCTTTTCAAAAGTTACAAAAAATTAAGCATAAATAAACATAAATATCATGCATACCACAACACAGTGATTTACATGAGGAAAACTCTTTCAGGAGAAAAACCCTACACTCCAAAAGATGACCAATATATTATTAAAAAATCACAAAGATTACAATATACTTATAAAGAAAGCTTCTCACAGGATTATCATCAACCAGAGATCCAGAGGTAACATGACCACTATCAGACTCTCAAAATACATCACAATACATAGTCATAATACAACACCCTCATAAAATAGGTTTCCTTCAATGTAGGGAAAGTCAAGGAAACAAAATATCAACCGTTAGATCTAAGAACTACTAATGAACGGTCCAAATTTATAATAATAAAATTTACATAAAATTTACCTTTCGGGGGTGCTGCCCTCGAGCCCTAGTAGGGGCACATGAACCTCAAATTCCCTACCTAGGGATGATCCCCCTAGACCCCTCACTGGGGGGTAAACCCCCCTCCCCCCGCCCCTCGCACCCTCCATCACTTACATATCAATAGCACCTTATGCAATTTCAAGGTTGAGACATTTTTTCAACAAATCTACCACTTTTCAAACACCTTGCAAGAGAAAAAGGAGGGTGTATAAACATCATCTCTTAATTGCTAGGGGTCGAAAGGCCTATTGTCTCTAAACACCATCTGAACTTCTCTATGCTCACAGTCTTAGTTAAAGAATCAACAACATTCATCAAAGTCTCCACCTTAACCAACTTCACCCTGTCATCTTTGACCATATCTCTAACAAAATGATATTGTACATCAATGTGCATGGTCTTGGAAAATCTCCACCTTAACCAGCTTCACCCTATCATCTTTGACCATATCTCTAAAAAAATGATATTGTACATCAATGTGCATGGTCTTGGCATGAAATGTCGAGTTCTTAGCTAGACATATCATACTCTGACAAACACAATAAATTGTCACTACACCTTGTTTTATTCCAATATCTGAACACAATAACTTAATCCAAATGGCTTATTTACAAGAATGAGTAGTTTCCATATACTCAGCTTTTGTAGTGGAAAAATCAACCACAACCTGCTACTTACTCATCCAACTAATTGCACTACCAATTAAATTAAACACATAAGCACTGATGGATCATATGTTGTCAACATCACCTGCCCAGTCTGAATCCACATAACCATGAATATCAAGGAAAATCTCATCTTCAGACAAATTAATATGATAGCACAAAGAATACTCTAAGGTACAACACAAATATCTAAAGACTCTTTTAGTTGCATCTCACTGAACTCTACCAAGATTAAACATATATCTGGAAAGAACTCCCATTACTTGGGCAATGTCTAGTCTAATATAGACCATAACATACATCAAACTTTCAACTACACTCTGGTAAGGAACTCTACTCATTTCTTCCATCTCTGATGGTGATGTTGGACAATCTGAAATAAATAACTTTGTTTGAGCTGAAATAGGAACACACAATGGTCTACAATCTTGCATATCAAACCTCTATAAAATTAGATTGACATACTTACTTTGTCCAAGCCATAGCTTTATGTTCACTCTATCTCTTTTAGTTTCCATCCCAAGAATGTGTCTAGTTGCACCAAGGTCTTTCATTTCAAATTTAGCAACAATTTGAGATTTTAATTATGAAATCATACCATTCCCTTTACCAATAAATAACATATCATCAACATATAATTCAATCAATAGGAAATTATCACCATCAATTTCATAATAAACATAATAATCTGATTTAGAATGCTCAAATCCATACTCAACACATATGTATCAAATTTCTAGTACCACATCCTAGGACTCTATTTTAGGCCATACAAAGATTTCTTCAATTTGCAAACCAATTTACTTTTACCTTTTACCATATAGTGCTTTAGTTGTGTCATATAAATATCCTCCTTTAAGTCACCATGAAGGAAAGAAGTTTTCACATCCATTTGCTCAACCTCTAAATCATAAGTAGTAGCAATATAAAGCAAAAATCTAATGGATGTCATTTTTGTAACAGGAGAAAATATCTCACCATAATCAACACTCTCAATTTGAGGGAAACCTTTCACAACCAACCTTTCTTTGTACTTATCAATACCTCCATTGAAACCAATATTTTTGTTGAACACTCATTTGCAACCAATAGATTTTCTTCCCTCAGGAAATGGTACAAGATCCCATGTATCATTATTTTTTAAACTTGTCATTTCTTCATCCATAGCAATCTTCCAGGATTCTGCACCATTCATACCTAATGCCTCTTCTATCAATATGGGTTCATCCATGTTAGTATTCAAAGAAAAAATATGTCTCCAATCATTAGGTGAATACCTTTCAGGTTGTTGTCTATGCCTTGTAGACTTATGAACAAGTTGAGTTGAACGTTCTTCCTCCTCTTATGAAAATTTAGAGCTAGATGAGCTCTCCTCAACTTCTTCTCCATCCATGGGCCTCAATTCTTAACTTTCTTAGGTGCAAAAGGAAATTAAATCACATCTTCCTATTTACTTTGTTTTGGCTGCAATGTAATAGAAGAAGGATTAGTTTCTCTAGAAATAACACTTCTACTATATATTACCTTCTATGAAAAATTATCCCAAAGCTTGTATCCTTTCACACCATAAGTATATCCGATAAAGATATATTTCATAGCCTTGTTCTCCAACTTTTTTCACATCTGCTTTGGCACGTATGCATATGCCTTGCAACCAAAAACTGTAAGATGTATTAATGAAGGCTTGTGTCCTGACCATTCCCCTATAGGAAACTTATCAACAAGAGTTATGTAAGATATTAATCAGGTAGCAAGCAATAGCAATAGCTTCAACCCAAAACCTTTGTTCTAGACCAACACCGCTCAACATACTCCTAGCCTTCTCCATTAGTGTCCTATTCATTCTTACTGCAACTCCATTATATTGTGGAGAATACAAAGTTGTATTTTGTTTATGAATAGAAAAATCTTTACAAAATCTATCAAAATCATTAGAGAAAAATTCACCACCATTATCAGTCCTTAAACATTTTATTTTATTTCTATTCTAAAACTCAACCACTGCTTTAAATTCTTGAAATCAACTAAAAAATTTAGATTTAATATTTAGAAAATACACCCATGTCCTTCTACTATAATCATCAATAAATGAAACATAATATGTGGATTTACCAATTGAAGGAACATCTACAAGACCAAACACATCAGAATGAATAAGATTGAATACACCACAAGATTTATGAGAATTCGAGTAAAACTAAATGTGGTTTTGTTTCCCATAAATGTAATGCTCATAGAAATCAAATTCAAGATTACAATCAGACAACCCTTCAACAAGGTTTTTTATTTTTCAAGGTTCTTAGACCCTTTTCTCCAATTTGGCCAAGTCTTTGTGGCATAACATAGTTTTCTCTACAAGTAACTTTGATTCAGAAGAAAGAGAACCCTTGGGTACCCAGAAGCCACAACCATTTGTTGAAGATGAAACCCTCACCTCTTCTATAGACTTTCTTTTCATAAAAGTACTATTGCATTCAATAGCGCATGCATCAATCTTATACAATGTGTCATATTTGACACCTCTAGTAATCACAATAACACCTCTAACCATCTTGCATCATAAAATACTACCTACACACCTGCATCTATTAGTTTTCTCACAGATAACAAATTTAGTGCTAATACAAGGACATGCAACACATCATTAATCCTTTTTGTTCTATGATTAGGAAAATTGATTCTAACTTTACCACAACCAACAATATTTAAATAAGAATCATCACCCAAGTACACCTTACCTCCATCAAATTATTCATATTGAGAAAACTAATCTCTATTAAAGGTCATATGGAAAGATACACTTGAGTCAATTAACCATGCATCATTACCTACATGAGTTGCCAAAGTTGTAATGAATGCATCACCATCTTCCTTCTTAGACTCAAAATCAAAATCAAAATTCTTCTTCTTCTTCTTCTTTTATTTTTTGTAGTCCTTACGAATACGTATAGGCTTATTACAATTCTAGAAAATAACTTTGGACTTTGAAGGAGATTTGGATCCCCCCTTTCGACTTGGATTTATCATGCTTCTCATTCTTCTTTCCTTTTTCCCTTAGGAATTACAAGAAAAATTTAGGGCCTCCTTGGCACTAATGGATACCTTCCTCCTCACCTATTCAGAAAGCAGAGAACCCACCACATATTTAGTCTTCAATATAACAAAAGTACTCCCAATAGCCAAAAACAAGAGAATCCCACGAATCAGGTAAAGAACAAAGCAAGAACTAACATTTATCCTCCTCATCCATTTTGACACCAATTGATGTCAATTGAGCCACCATATTGAATACTTCTAGGTGGTTTTTATTTCATCCACCCTCTTGCATTCTCAAGGAATATAATTTCTTCCTCAAGAAAATCTTGTTCACTAAATATTTGTCTTGATTCGTCTCACCAAGTTTCGTCCATAGTTTCTATGTAGAGGTCTCTTCATGGAAATTGATTAAAATGGAGTCTACAAAGAACAATCTAAATACACCCTTGGATTTATGGTCCATAACATCATATTGAGTAGCTAAAGTAGCATCTATAGGCCTTGAAACATTCTCATCAACAATATCCCATAAATCTCAATCTATCAACAGATCCTCTATCTTCAACTTCCATATTTCAAAATTATTTCCAAAAAAATTATCCACCTCTATTCTCCTTGATGAACTTACCATTTGAAAATTCCTGCAACAAGATCACAAAGTGTCTTTTACACAAGCTCCCACTCAAATCTAGATTAGTTCAAAAAACACAACAAACCACAACTAAAACAAAAGGTGATCAGGCTTTGATACCACTTGTAAGGAAGTAAGGTAGTGGAACAACTTCCTACACTAATCTTGAGAGGAGGATAATGAAAAGATTTATAGATCTTTTCAACAATTATAGAAAATTAAATAGAAATAAACATAAATATCATGCATACCACAACATAGTGATTTTACATGGGGAAAACCCTTTCGGGATAAAAACCTCACACTCCAAAGGCCGCCCAATATATTATTCAAAAATCATAAATATTACAATATAATTGAAAAGCAAGCTTCTCACACAAGTATCACCAACCAAAGATCTAGAGGCAACACGACCACTATCAGACTCTCAAAATACATCAAAATAAAAAATTATAATACAACGCCCTTATAAAATAGAGTTGCCTTATAGGGCAAGTCAAGCCAACAAAATATCAACTATCAGATTTGAGACCTAATGATGAATGGTCTAGATTTACAATAATAATATATATATATATATATATATATATATATATATATATATATATATATAATTTACCTTTCAGGGTAGTAGCAGCCCCAAATCCCTTATCATGGGATGATCCTCTTGGACCCCTTGTGGGGGTACCCCCATGCCCCTCCCATTACTTACATATCAAAAGTACCTTATGTAATTGCAAGGTTGAGACACATTTTCCCAACACCATTTTGGAAGCTTAAGATCTATTTTATAGAACAAAAGGTCCTATGGGATGGAAAATAAATCATGTGAAAAATTAGAATCTTATCCTTGAAAATACAAGCCCCTACTTTATTTGTCGCTCTACCTATCGCCTCTCCTTGTTGGTCATCATCATCACCACCTCGGTCCTCTCCTCCTCCTACTCCTCCTTTCCCCTATGCACTAGCATGCCCATGGGGGCATCTACCAAGAAAATCATGGTAGGACCCGCTATCACCCACTAGGTCCTGAAGCCGCAAGCAACCCCTACATCATTGATGGACAACATTAGGGGATGATCATCATTATCAGACCCACAGTCATTGACAATGGAATCTGTTATGATTGGATGATGAAGATCACCTAGTTTGGTGGCACACCTGGCTACTTGAATGTACATAGGGGGAGTTGAGGGGATGGTTTGTAAAATATCAAATTGTCGGGTGACTTGGTACCAATAATAAGGAACTATAATATAATCGGTGTGCCCTATCAAGAGACAATCATGTTGTATATGTCATAGTTTCTACCTATTTATGGGCCACTGCATTCCCATATATGGTCGCCATCCAACCTCATGGGACTGTAAAGTGTCAAATTGTAATCGCCAAAATTGAATTTCTTTGTATCTCCAGTCACATACCAATGGGTACACATGGGCCATTGATGTACTAGGATTTGTTCCCTATGGAAACACGACTAGCCAAGTAGCTATAATGTGTCCAAAATCCCACACCTACAGGAGTGTGTAGGCTGTGAGACTAGAGTACTCATAATGCAAATATTTCCCTAGCTCATGGTACAAGTGGGTGAGCATGCTATGACCCCAAGAAAAAATGGTTCACCCCTCCTCCATCTCACGAATCATATGGATGAGGCCCTCATGCAGGTGTGAGCCTCACTCATCCATGGTGACTCGAAGGGAAACTATGACTACCATCACCATCCTCAAAAGTGGGACTACCACTCATCCTTGCTCAAACTACTATATATAGATGTGGCCAGTGGTTTCATTGGGCTTTGTGTGTCTAAAATAGTATTGTTATCCCTTTAATACCTCAAGGAGCGAGCAAGTATCATCAAAAGCCACCCACCATTCATGGATGGGCTAGCCAATGATGTAGTACAAATCCTCAAGTGTGACCTTCATCTCTCCTGGCAATAGATGGAAAGAGGAAGTCGACGCATCCCAACTCTCCATGAGCACCATCAGTATCAAAGGATGGTATAGCATCTTGGGCAGGTTGTAGGTCTACAATAGTCCCATTTGCCAAAGATGATCTTGGTCGTCAAAATGCATTTGGGTTGCCTGATCTTGGAGTGTAGTAAGCACATTCCTTCCTTCGTGCTCTCACATCTCGAGCTAATCCTACAAAATAGCAACAAAATCTATGTCAGATCCATCCAAATTATTCTAACTTTTATATCATTTTTTTTCTCTAAGTGACCTTTAGGACAGAGGCGTGTCACACAGACATCTATACGATACATGCTAGTTTCTAGGGTTGTCTACTATGAATGTTGTCTGGGTGGTAGCGTGCATGATGGACATCAATGTGGATTAAGGCTTCCAGTGCATTGTCAGAACAACATGTAGGTTGGATGCCTTTGTGCCAATCATATGCATGTGTGCTACTTCAGATTTGAAAAACTTCAAAAATTGCCTAAAATGGAAACAAAGGGTCAAAATTGATGTACCCCATCAACCTTGTCTCCAGTGCCTATGACCTTGCACAACTGCTAGATCTTTGGGCCCACGTAATCACATTTGTGAGGCATTTTTTTTACTTTTCTCTCATAAAATTTAATAATTCACTCATGGTGAATAGTTAATAAGTCATTTTTGGCCCATTTTTCCCAGTGTACATGGTCTTTCCATTTTTCTTATTTTCATCCCACCTAGCTAGGGGTAAAATAGGAGGGATTATATACTCACCTCTTCATCATATTTTTCTTCTAAACCACCAAAGTTTTCTTGAGCATTCTTCTCACCATGGTAGCTTTTGATTTTTGAACTGACCTAAATTTGTGTTTTGTAGAATGACCCTTCATGTCTGATGTTGTGGTTTCTCATTGGGTTCAATCATTTGGGCATCATTAGTATCTACCTACTTGACCTTTGTAGCCTCTACAGTATCTTTTTGGCATGCAAATCCATAAAATTTTCAAAAAATTTATGCTTGCACTAATGTTTTCTTTTCTACTTTAGTGTAGCTGATTTTTCTCAAAAATCAGCTCACTAAAGTGGGGGAAAAATGTAATATAGTAAAATTGCACCTTGTGGCAATTTCACATTTGTGCATTTGGCCCCCCACATTTAAGGTGCCTAGCTGCATTTATGACAAGAATCTTATGAGTCAAAATTTCATGATTCCAACTCCACAAGGGGCAATGATGAAGTGACAACAATCCACCACCTCATTGCTTGCAAAGTTATAAGTTGGATGTATATGTGGCACGATAGCGTCCAGTGATTTTTTTAGTGGCTAATATTTTCCAATTGGCTAATAGTTGAAATTTGGGAATCTAAAATTGGCTAATAGTTCAAGATATAATGTGAGTTGAATCGCCACATTTTTACAAAATTTTATTATACTCTTATTTAAATCGCCGAATAATTTATTTTATTAAAAAATTTAATGCAAAAAATTGACACAATATTCTATACATGATTAGATCAAATTCGTCTAAATTTGATAAATTATAGTAGAAATCTATATTGATTTTCCAATAGTATATCATAATTATTAGTTGCTTTAGGACCATATTTTTGATCTTTAGTTTCCACCATTGATTTATAATATAATCTAACAACCCTTGTATTCCACGAGGTAACATGTACCCATGATTTGTAATGCTCATGGGGCCCATAATTTTGGGTCTCATGAGCATTATAGATTGTGGGTACATTTTACCTCACCGAGTACAATGCAAGTCATTAGATCAATGATCCAAAAGAAATTTCAAGCCCCATGAGAATTATAGATCATAGGTACATTTAACCTTACAAAATACAATGAGGGCCATTATATTATATTGTAAAAAAATGATGGCAAGGAAATATTATAGTCTACCCCTTAAACCCATTGACAATTTCTACCCTTAGGCCCCTACATTTCCATGAGAATTATTTTTAAATTGGATGGATTCGCCATCATAATTAATGCATTTTCCTGATGAGGGCTACACCACTTGAAACCCACACAAAACACAACAATAGATACCAACATAGAAGATGCAATACAGAAAATAACTCACTTTAAATTATTTTTCAAAAAATGAAATTACAGATTCAGAACTTACAATGCTACAACCTCATGGGCTTGATTCATTACAACAAAATCAACTCTGAAAGAAAATCTATTATTCGAAGCCACAATCTGCACTAATGGAGCCACCTTCTATAACCCCCACTTAACCCTTTTATTTTTCCCAAAACCTCCCTAGAATGTTCTAAAAAGTGTAACTTTCCCTTTTGTTTTGGCTCCAAAAGTCTCGTCGTTTGATTTCTTGCCTAGGAAGATATTTTAATGAAATTTACTTTTTAGTGGGGTAGCTTCATAGGGCCATAACTTTTGATCTGGGTGTCCAATTTTCTATTATATAATATATCGTTGGAAAGATCTCAAAGAGATCTACAACAAGATCGTTTCGTCTACTTTTTGAGTTGTTTCGGGACTTCTAAGGTTTTCAAATTTGAATTTGAAGCTGCATTGGAGAAATTTCTCGAGACAGAAACTTTAATATCTCCCAAACTGTACAGGGTATTAAGATGATTCTTCCGCCGTCATAATTTTTTTCAGTTCCGCTCCTTCGGGTAATTTTTTAAGTTCATACGAGCCCATTTAGGCTGACTTACTAAAAATAGTAAGTGACTATTTTTCACCTTTTCTAACTTCTTATTGTCTTACATCCCTTAAGCTCCCTCATGGGACTCAAAACAACTAAAATAAAATAAGGAAAAACATTTTCTTGGGTAATGCAAGATTTCCCTACACCATTGGATGCTCCTACATCAGACACCCAGGGTAATTTGAAAAGTGACCCTGTCACTTCTCAAGAGGTAGAGGGAAACCAAGACATTTAAGCTTAGCCTTAGACAACTATGATGAATCTTCAATAAGCCTTCCTTTCCATTTAACCAAATATTCTACATGTTTCTTGTTTCTTGTACTTGTTCCCACATGACTATCTAAGATTTTTTCTCTCTTCCTTCTTTGAAGTAGGTGCTAGAATTCTCCACTGTTTTTATCAACCTATCCTTTATATCACCTTCATGATACTTTGTCAAATCAGCAATGTTGAACATAGGAGAAATGTTTATTCCACTAGGAAACTCTACCTCATAAGCATTTCTTGAATCATGCTTCTTTAGGATCTTGCATGGTCCAAATTTCTTCATTTTCAACTTTTTATGCATTCCCATTGGGAACCTTTCTTTCCTCAAGTGAACCATGACATCATCGCCAACCTAAAATTCCTTAAATCTCCTCTTTTGATCGGCCTTAGCTTTGTACTAAGAATTCATCTTATTGAGGTGATTTCTTACCTCTTCATGCAAGTTCTTTAGGTGCTCTGCAAAATCTTCAGCCTCAGCACTATTCTTTTCTCCTTTGTCCATCTTCCTCAACTCAGAAACATTCCTCGGAATACTCCCATATACAATCTAAAATAGGGATTTACCAATACTCTTATTGATAGAATTTTTGTAAGAAAATTATGCCTGTGGTATAATCAAATCCCATCCCTTGGGCTCATATCCTACTAAGCTTCTTAGCAAGTTACCCAAACTCTTATTCACGACCTTCATTTGTCCATTAGTCTATGGATGGTGTGCAAAATTGAACTATAAATCTTTCTTCAACTTCTTCCATAATGTCCTCCAGAAATAAACAACAAATTTGGTATCTCTATCTGAAGCTATACTCTTTGGTAGACTATGTAGTCTCACCACCTCTCTAAAAGAAAACTCCACAATATGAACAAGATCATTGGTCTTATGACACAAAATTAAATGTGCCATCTTTGAAAAACTATCCACCACCACAAATATGGAATCATGCCTCTCTATGTCCTTGGTAAGCCAAGAACAAAATCCATACTAATATCCTCCTATGGCCTCTCAGATACAAGTAATGGTCGATACAATCCAGTATTTTGACTTGTTCCTTTCACCATTTGACATACTCTACAACTTTGTACAAACTTCTTCACATCTTGTTGTAACTATGGCCAGTAATAATTCTCGCTAACAAGAGCAATGGTCTTATCTCGACCAAAATTTCCAGCGAATCCTCCACTATGCTTCTCCTTGATTAGATTCTCTCTCATAGAACTCCTTGGAATGCATAATTGGCTTCATCTACACAACATTTCATCTTGGATTAAGAAATCCAACCATCTTGTCCTATCCAATGTAACAGGTTCCAAATAAGCCTTCCAAGCTTCTACAAAGTCTGGATCTTTAGGATACACAAACTCTTGAGTTCATTGAACCCAACAACCTCTATATTCCTCTCTATCAACAAATTTCTCCTTCTACTCAAGGCATCTACAACTCTGTTTGACCTTCCACTCCTATGCTTAAAAAAAAAAGTATAACTCTACAAAAGAAAAACCATTTTAAGTGCCATTGATTTAATTTTCCTTAACTATTGAGATACTACAAAGCCTGGTGATCAGTATATAAAAAAATTCCTTTGACAAAAAATAGTGTCTCCATTTCTTCAAATCTTGAACTATAGCATAAAAATATTGATCATAGACAAAGTATTTCTTCTTAGCATCATTCAACTTCTCACTAAAATAGGCAACATGCATACCTTCTTGACTCAAAACAACTCCTATGGCAGTGCCACTAGCATCACAATCTACCTGAAAGACCTTATTGAAATATGGAAGTGCCAAAATAGGTTGCTTTGTGACTTTCTTCTTCAACATATCAAAACTCTTTGTTGCTCCTATAGTCCATTTAAAATCCTTTTTATCCCCTATCATTGCTTTAGTTAGAGGTGCATAAATACTACTGAAATTCTTAATAAAATTTATGTAAAAACTTGCTATACCATGAAATGACCTTACCTCTATAACACTCCTTGGGGTAGGCCATTCAATGATAGCTCTCACCTTCTTTGGATCTATTTTAAGACCCTCTACTGAGACAAAAAATACCAGATACACTAACTCTCTCTTCACAAAACTACATTTCTTCAAATTAATCAACAACTTCTCCTCTCTTAGCTTCTCATAACTCTTTGGATATGCATCAGGTGCTCCTCCAATGTCTTACTGAAAATCAAAATATCATCCAAATGAAAAATAACTAATTTTCTTAAAAAAAAATTTAATACCTCATTCATAACCCGCATAAATGTGTTTGGTGCATTGGTTAGCCCAAAAGGCATGACTAACCACTCATACAAACCCTCCTTGGTTTTGAACATTGTCTTCCATTCATCTCCTTCTCTAATCTAGATCTAGCGATATCCACTCATCAAATCTATCTTCATG